>VZTL01076816.1:35061-94357 GCA_013400535.1 Scopus umbretta | reverse complement strand
CCCCCCCCCCCCGCATTCCCTCCCGATATACGTACTTACATAGCCATATATACATTAGTAAGTATACTTACATACATACTTACATAGACATATTATATATTAGTAAGTATACTTACACACTTACAGAGATTGAGTCTTGTTCACATACACATCTTGTATAGCGAGCTGTTCACACATATACACACGCTTCTCACATGCTCTGTATATGTATATATGCATGCGTACTGAGTGAGCTGCTCTCACACAATTACTCTCGCTATATATACACACATATAGGCATATATGCATACATACTTATAAGCATATGTAGAGACACACTTCTCACATATCTTGGGGTATATGTAATATATATGCATATATACATAGAAAGTGTGAGGGGTTCACACAGAGTTCTCTTACTATATATGCTTATGTACATATATAGGCATATATAGAAATGGAGGGGATGAGAGAGAGAGGGAGCATGCTGTTCAAACACACAAACAGTAATCTCACTACACATACATACATATATGCATAATGTATGCATATATACTGATATGGGGACGAAAGACCTGTTCTCTTGCTCGCTTGCTCGCTCTCCTCTCTTGACCTCGTTCCGTATGCATATGTATACACACACACACTTCAGAGAGCGGGCGTGTGATACTTCACACACAGCCAAAACACCCTAACCCCCTTGATACATAGAATTGCAGATATCCATCTATACTTAGCTGTTCACGCACAAATACATATAGTGTTATATAGATATATGCATAGATACATACGGAGTGAGCGAGTGCTGTTCACATACATTCTCTCTTGCTCGCTCTCTCTAGCTGTATATGCATATATACTTGAGAAAAAGAGTGAGAGCTATTCTCTCACGCATGCACATTTTCTATCATCCTATCTCCCCCCACCCCATTAGACATGTATAATCTCTGGGGTGCATAAATGTATGCATATGTGTGTGTGTGTGTATATATAGTCTCTCTCTGTATGGATACACATATGTAGACAGCAAGCCAGAGTTCTTTCTCACACACACAATACTGTTTCTGTATAGTTGCATACATACATGTATACTTACATATATAGAGCTGCTGTTCACTTATAATTCTCTCTATATACATGTACACATATATAGAGAGCGCTGCTTACACAACCACGCTCTATTCTCTCTCTCTATATAGGCATATACATCTATACCCTGAGCTGTTCTCACACACATGATACTCCTTTCTCTTGCTGTATGTATACATAGATACACATATATACTCTACATACAGAGTAGTTCACATACACTTAAGTCTCACTACATATGTAGACTTAGGGAGAGAGCTGTACACGCACAGTTCTCTTGCTATACACATGCACACGTGTGTATACAGAGAGGGTGGAGAGCGCTGTTCACACACATAATTCACTACATGTATATAATTAGGGAGAGAGCTGTTCACACACATATCTTGCGCTATATGTACACACACATATACTTATATATAGATATACATGTGTATATACAGAAAGAAAGAGTGCTACACAGCGCTACATGCACTACACACATTCTCTCTCAAACACGCTCTCCCCCATGCATATATAATACACACACGCATGCATATATACTGTGTGTATATATATATATGTGTAGGCATACAGAGAGCTCTGTTCTCAAACACACATAATTCTCTCACTACATATTTATACATACATGTATACTCAGGGAGAGAGAGATGTTCACAACCACACAATTCTCTCTTGTTATATATAAATATACGAATATATAGGCATATATGCACATAATTCTCTCACTATTTAAAAATATGCATATATACATATATAATGAAAGATAAACCACACACACACTTCTCTCTTGAGCAAGGTATATATACATATATGCAGGGGGGGTGTTGGAAATATTCACACACACACACAGAGGTCTCTGTCACTGTGTGTGTATATATATATATATATAAAGACACACATATACTTACATGGAGAAGGCTAGAGGAGGGGGGAGCGCTGCTCTAACACAATAGTCTCTCACTACACTCACATCCATACACACACATGAAGGCATATGCACATATATGCTGGTATGGGGGGGAGAGATCTGCTCTCTGACACACACCCACCCCACACACCCCTCTGTATCTCTCCCAATATGCACATGATATATACAGAGAGAGAGAGAGCGCGGGCTTTTCACACAGACACACACAGACACACACCACCTCCCTCTATAGAAATATCTACAGCTCTACTTAGAAAGAGAGCTCTTCCAAACAAATGCATGCACAGTATTCTCCCCCCCCCCCCATCATATACAGAGAGAGCACGCACACTGTTCACACACGTTCTCTCTTGCTATATCTATATATTTGGACATATATAGATAACAAAACAAGCAAGAGTGATTCATGCACACAAATGTATTTTCCATCTCTCTCTCTCTTCCCCTTCCCCTCCCAACACATGTATAATCTCTGGGGTGCATAAATACGTGCATGCATATGTATATATCTCAGTATAGTCTCTATGTATATGCATAAGTAGAGAGAGCAAGAGCTGTTCTCACACACTACTCTCTCTTGGTGTATATATGAATATATAGATGCATATATACATATATACACAGAGACATTGTTCACACATAATTCTCTCTATATATACTTGTACGCGTATATAGCGTGCACATACTGTTCACACAAACCCCACACTATTCTCTCTCCATATGTATGCATACATACGTATACACTTGAGCTGTTCTCACATACAATGCTCCTCTCTTGCTATATATACACATATATATGTATGTACACATATATGAGCTCTATATATAGAGACTGCTGTTCTCACACACATGCACACACACACCTTCTCCCACTATAGATATATATATACTTAGAGAGCTGTTAACGCTCGCAATTCTCTTCCTATATATACACACACTATATATTTATATACATATATACAGAGAGACGGCTGTTCACTCACACAATTACACAATTCTCTCTTGCTATACACACATACATGTATATACACATATATACTTAGATATCGGGGGGAGAGGTGACAGGTCTCTCACTCGCTCTCCCCTCCTCTCCCCCCTGCATATATACTGACAGCGCTGTTCAGAGAACTGTTCTCACACAATACTTTCTTGCTATATATACACATATATATACATGTATATATACAGAAACTGTTCATGTGCATGCAAACATAATTCTTTTTTTATATATATATGTACATACACATATAGGCATATATACTTCGAGAGCCCTGTTCCACACCCCCCACACAGATACCTCTTCTCTCTTAATCTCTGTCTATATGCGCATACATAGACATATATACATGGAGAGAGAGAGACCTTTTCACACACACTCTCTCTACCCCCCTCAATATATACCTCTATACTTAGAGAGCTGTTCATGCACAAATACATACACAGTAGTCTCTCTTGCCATACACAGAGTGAGATCCGTTCACACACATTAGTCTCTCCTGATGTGTGTGTATGTATATTCAGACATATTTGCTTATATACTTGAGAAAAAGAGCGAGAGCTTTTCAAACACACGTGCACGCGCGCGCACACACATTTTCTGTGATGCTCCCTCTCTCCCCCCCTCCCCCCATGTCTAATCTCTGGGGTGCATAAATATATACAGATACATGTTTATATCTTGATAGATATTCTCTCTCCATGTATATACATATGTAGAGAGCAAGTGATAGCTGTGCGCAAACACAGTACTTTCTCTTGTTATAGATATGTATATATACATATATACTTTTATATATATCCAGAGAGACTGTTCACACACATAATTCTCTTTATATATGCATATATACATATATAATTAGAGAAAGCACTGTTTACACACACGTATGTATAAACAGCAAGCATGTGCAAACTGTTCACACATGCATAATTCTCTCACGACATGTATACACATATATACTTGGAAAGGGATAGAGCTCTTCACACACATTCTCTTGATATATATATACACACACACACATATCTGTATATCAGAGAGAGGCGTCACACACAGACACGCATATATATGCATATATACATATATACTTACATATGGAGGGGAGAGTGACCTGTTCATTCACCTCTCTCTCAGCACGTATATACATATACACACCCCAAGAGAGACAGTACTGTTCACACAAACACACAATTACTCCTTCTTGCTATATAGCCATCTATATTAATATATACCTTTATATAGGAAAACATATATAATTAGAGATGTTCATACATGCACACAGTATTCCCCCATCTATACATAGGTACTTCAAGGCACACAATGCACTCTCTCTGTGTATGTATGTACTTACAGAGAGACTGGGAGCAAGAGCTGTTCACACACGTATTCTCTCTTGCTCTATACGCACACACGTGTATATAGCCATGTATGACAGAGAACGTGCACGCTATTCACACACACATGCACAGCACATTCCCCATGTCCCTGGCAACATATCTTTTATTTGTTTACTTATACATGTAACTAATTGTGCATGTGCTTCTGTATTTCCTATCGTTCCCTCCGTCTTCCCCCCGCTCCTCCCCGAGAGAGAAGACGACCAACGCAGAGAATGGTGGAAAATACACCACCCCTAAAGGCATGTGGGGTATCCGTGTGCGTGAGGTGGCCATGTCTCCCACCTTCTCTTCTGCCCTCATATATAATCTCTGGGCTGCATATATATATATATATATGTATCTGGCATGCTACATATTCTCTGTCTGCACGTGTGTGTATATGGAGAGCGTGAGCATGGGGGCCAGTCGCTCCCCCTGCCGCCTCACCCGCAGATATCCCCTATATCCACCTCTACATAGAATTTATTTAAAGATTTATTTATGTGTCTGTATTTTCTTTCATTCTCTCTCCCTGCCTCCCTCCCTCCCTCCCCCTTTTCTTTCTCAAAGAAATATAAAAATAGCTACACACATGCACCCGCATGTATACCACACATTTATATATATATAAAACCACAAAAAATAGAAATAATAAATATATTAAAATATATTTTAAAATATATATAAACCACACACACGTGTATAAATAGAAAAAAATAAAGTATGGGAGGTATCTCTGTATGTAGACAGAGAGAAAGAAAGAGAAAAACCACACATGCACACTTACAAATACAAGCATATAAGTATAAAATGATTTACAATGTGTCTGAGTGTGTATGATCATCTGTCTCTCCATATATGTGATAGATAATACCTAGACATACACATTTGCATATATCTATACAGTCATATTTAAATGCTTTTATATAATGATATAAATACAGTATATATGAGGGTAGCCATATCTACGCGAGATTTTTTTTCTCTTTCTCTGAATATATATGTATATGAAAAACAAATACTTTACTTTGCATGTATGTACATTGGTAAGCCTACAACCACATATGTCTCATAAATGGAAATCTATACCCATACTGACTTGTGCTCTCTGTCTCTGAGCCTTGGCATACGTGTCTGTGTAGGCATCCTATAGCAACATACATATGCACACACGCACACACTCCGTGCCCATGCTGTCTTGTTTGTGCTCTTGTGCTTCCTTGCTCTTTTGCTCTCCATCTCGCAAAAGATGCGTCTCGATGAATAGATACGTATACACATTACAGCTTGTGTAAAGGTGTCTGATTATGTAAACCACATACACACAAATGTTTAGCTAAAAATATTTCCGTGTACCTATAGGATCCTGAACATACTTTTGTGCTTATCGCACACG
Organism: Scopus umbretta; assembly: GCA_013400535.1. Classification (NCBI taxonomy): domain Eukaryota; kingdom Metazoa; phylum Chordata; class Aves; order Pelecaniformes; family Scopidae; genus Scopus; species Scopus umbretta. The sequence goes on along the minus strand of VZTL01076816.1, from coordinate 88,589 downwards.
TTTCCCTCTGAGCACCCCGGGGTGCGCGTCAGGCAGGGGCTCTGTGCACACCTGGGTGCTGCAGCCCCGGCCGCCTGGCTGGGCGCTGGTGGCGGCGGCGGCGGCCGTTTGGGGCTCCAGGTGTGCAGGGCCGGCGCTGGCGCCCATGCCACCCGCAGCGGCCGCGGGCGCTGGGCGGGCTCCTGCCGCGGGGGCAGGCTGCAGTGCAGGACACGTCCAGCCCCAAAGCCCACCCGAGTGCTGTCGCCGAGGCACGTGCCCAGCTTTCCCGCCCTGGGCTTCGCAGCTTGGCCTCTCCGTGCTGCTTTCCATGTGCCGGCACCGGCGTCTGTCTTTTAATTTCTTTGACGCTACTCCCCCCACACAGCCCCTGCAGCACAGATGCGGTTGTGCGATTCCCCAGCTTTCATGTTTGCATCGGCGTCTCGCAAAACACAGCTGCCTTCGCAAACGGCTCCAACCCCTCGGCAGGGAGCAGCCGTGGCCGCCCAGCCCCACACCTGGCTGCCCTGCCGCAACCCTGCAGTTTTACCCACCGGCAAGGGCCTGGATCACGGCACTGCGCAAATTCAGGGCTCCGGGCGTAGCTATTGCCTGTTGCACTTGGAGTGGATGGGGGAACTGACCGCCCCCCTTCCCACCGGCCAGCCTCCATCTTCAGGTCTCTCCCCTCTGCCCAGCCAGGACCCAAAGAGCAAAACCAGCCTGTGAGCCTGGCTGCCTCAGTGCCTCTTCCAGGGCGAGGTTTCCTCTGGGATTTGCCCAGCAGCATGTCACCCTTGCACGCATCATCACTGCACCCGCAGCTCCTCTGGCAAAAAGGTCAGCGCAGAAGTGAAAGCCATGAGGCCTCACTGATGCTAGGAGCGGCTTTAAGCACGCTTGCGCCCTGCAGGGACTATCAGTCTAGCCAGCTCCTCCAGCCCCAGGCTTGTTCAGAGCACAGCGATCACAAGCAATACTTGCAGGAACACCAGTCCCCATCTGCGACACCATCAGCCCGGAGTGTAACAGCAGGGCACAAATTCCCATGCCGGTTGCCTCCTGCACTGGTTTTTGTACACTTGTGTGTGTATATATATATATCATATTCCCACCTGCAAAAACATTGGTTTGGAGGTGGTAAAGGGAATCCTCCTCTCCTCTTTAGCATCCGTAACATCCTGTGGCAAGGACCTCCGAAGCTGTCCTACCCCCTTGTGGAGCACTCTCCCTTTGCCTTGTGTCTCTGCCAGTTTATTTGATGGCAGAGAGATTAAACAGCATCTCTTCTGGGCTCATCGACAGCTGCACTGTGCAGTCCTTCCACCCTCAGCTCCACCACCCAAGGCCAAAGCAGCAGGAGACAGGTACAGAATTAGGACCATTCCCCTTCCCCAAAACGTCACTTTATAGTTATTGCTCCCCCATCACCCAGCTTGGCTTTCACCACATTAGAACTGTATCTATAGAAAACAAGTAGAGAGTGATGCTTTAACTGGAGATGGGCAGAAGGTCCAAGTCTTTCAAAAAGATGCAGACAGGAAAGCGGTCCCACCAGGACACATTGCTATCACAGAGTAGTTATTTGAAATTGATGTGGACAGCAAAAGCTCAGTCAAGTGAGAGAAGTGTGATAGGACAAAGCCATAAAATAGGATATAGAGCACAAAGACTGTTAGAAGGCTCTTGAAATAACTGGCCTCATTTCTCTATACTTTGTCTTCCATCTTCCTGTGGGCACAGGAGCAGTGAGCTCAGCCTTGCTGAGTGCAAGTATAGGGTCATGTCCAGCATCTAGAAATTAAAGGCCTAACCTTGACTAGGCAGGACCAAGGGAACACTAGGGTACACTCTAGGGTACCCTAGTCCAGCCTTGCTTCCCCTCCAGCTGAAGCACCTAGCTGGTGAGCTCAGCCTGCTCTTCTTGCTAACCCCTCCCCAAGGAAGGTAGCAAGAGGTTTATCACCACTGCACTCCTCTCCACCCTTCCACAAAGCTTTTCACATGCCCAGGACAAGGCTGAAGGACTACGCTCGCAGGAGAACCATCAGATCCAGCACTGTTCCTGCCACTGCAAGTAGCTGCAAGAAAAGCACATGAATAGCTGCCCTACAACAGTCTCAGGTCAGCCAAGCAAGCAGGGTCTGCTCAACCCACTCTTGAAAACCAGTCTGGAAGGCACAGGCTTTCTAGTAAGGAGGAAGCACAAGCGTCCTTCAATTAGCAGGTACTGGCTTGCTAAAATAGTGACTAGAGAGAGGAAAGAAAGCATGTTCGTGAAGGGAAAAAAAAAAAAAAAAAGAGTCAGAAACAGGAGTAAACAAGAAAGTTTGTTCTTGTTAAGTTTATTGGCATCATGTTTGTCTCTTTACATAAGAGCTCAGCCTACGTACTAGAATGTAGACCTCTGGAAAACAGGTAGAAGGGCTCCATTTAAGCAAGCTACAAACGCAAGAACAAATACCAGGAAGAAAGGAAGAGAGGAAGGGGACTAGATTGCCAAGTTTTTCCATACCAAAAATCCAGATTAGCAGTCAGTAAGAAGAAAGGGAAGATTCATAGTCCAGGTCATTCATCAAGAAACAGCTACCACAACCCAGGTGGGAGAGGAGCTCCTTCCACAGTACAAAGAGCCACTGGGACACCTCAGCTCTGGCTCCTTCTCACACTCGCTCCAGGATGTTAGGAGTTCAGCAGTAGGGGAGGTGAACAAATGAGGTCATTTCATAGCTGTATTTAATTTTAAACCCAATAATCCAGTGTGCATATCAATGCTGTTACGCAAATCTGAGAATTTAGATACAAGGAAGCCAGACAGATTTTCCAGAAGATGAAGCCTTTTTGGCCTCAAAACAAGGCGGCTTACATAGTTCATCTCTACTGTACAGAATACTGTCTCTATCTGGACTTTGTGTTGCTAGCACACTGCAGTTCACAAGTGTCCTCCTCACTTTCTACACAATCTGTGTTTCAGTACTTGAACATGTAATTCAGGAATTTTACACTAATTTATACATTTTTAATTGGTTGCATATATTAACATGTACTATAAGATTTTTCCTAAAGAAGCATTACATAATACATGGATACTGTAAAAAGATCTGATTAGTTAAAAGTAACAAGCATTAACAGAGATACATACAAAACTCAACCTAGTTGGACTGAGTGCTGAGCTTGCAATGAACTATGGGTGATCAGCCTTTCCAGTTGCAGCCTTCACAGGGGAAAACACGAGACAGTTAAAAATGTATGTAACTTGTTACACAGATTACCTGTAAACAGTTTCTCTCCATTGGACACCTGGAATTAGATTCAGTTCCAAACATACAGAAGAGTTTCTATTTTAAACTAAGAGAAAGGTCTGTTACCATGAAGTGTGATGTGGATGGTGTGGGGACGTGAGCTCTGAAGTGTGGGACTCACAGATGCTCATGAGAGATGGGTGGATTTTGGCAGCTGGAGATGGAAATTTTTTTTTTTTTTAAATTTCATTTTAAACACAGAAGAGGGGCTGTGTGTTTGAAGGCCTAAGTGTGATATTCATTTGTGAAGGACTGTGCTCAACCCCTCCCTCTCCCCTCAGCAGCTGCAGCTCTCCGCAGAAGCCTTCACTCGGTCATTCTTGTCTAGTTTGATGGGTTCGGGGAATTCATTGTAAAGCTCCACTTCGGTTTCCTAGTGGGAGAGAAGGGAGGAGTTAGTGCCACAGCAATACAGACAGCTCCTAGCATGCAAGGAGCCACTCTCAGCTGCGGAAAGCTGTTGGGGAGCCCAAGGCCACCCACAGCAGCTGAGCTTGGCAGACAGGACCAGCAGCACAGAGCACCCACCGGCCCCCTCCCTACCTGTTTAAGTGCATTTCGTGCAATCGTCTGGAAAGCTTGTTCCACATTAATGGCCTCCTTGGCACTGGTTTCAAAGTAGGGGATGTTGTTTTTACTGTAGCACCAGGCTTGTGCCCGTTTTGTGGTGACCTGGGTGGACAGAAAGCAGCATCACCACCTCCATCTATGCAGGAAGCGGGGTTTATTTCCAGGGCAAGGCCAGAGACCCCCTCATATCTAACCTGAGCTAAGACAGCAGTTCTGACCTCATCAAAACTACAGCCTTGATACAGAGCACAGATGACTGCTGCCCACCACCAGATACACTCAGCCACAGGGCAAAGAGCACCACACCTAAGGAGGATGCGACCACAGACTGCTCAGGCATCTGCAGAACAGGGACTTGCTCCCATAGGAGCTTCTTGGCAATTCTGGAGGAAGAAAAATCAGCTCCTTGTCTTGCATCTACCCATGAAGCTGCTGCAATCCTTCCACCAGTGGGCAGGAGCATGCTGTGTGCAGGGGTTTGACCTCTCCAGGCAGGAGAAACTCTTCCCTAGTGGCACACAACAGCTGAGCCACACTGGGGCACCTCCCACTCCTGTTTCTCAGATAGCCTCCTGTATTCCTACAAGGTCTCCCACTCCAGCAATTTCCTAAGAGGCAGCTAGCAAGTCCCAGTACTCACTTGTCTGTTTTCTAGGTCAATCTTGTTTCCCAGCACAACAAAAGGAAAGTTCTCAGGATCCCTTGGACTGGCCTGAATGAGGAATTCATCCCTCCAGCTGTCTAGGGTTTTGAATGTGTTGGGGGCCGTGACATCAAACACCAGCACGCAGCAGTCTGCTCCCCTGTAGAAGGCAACTCCCAGAGACTGAAATCGTTCTTGTCCTGCTGTATCCCATATCTGGAGCAAAAGACAGGGCAGATAAGCCAGCTCTACTCTGACATCGTCAGTCCACAATTAGGGCATTCATTTCAGAATTCCCCACCAGGCATCTACAGCCCCCAGCTAGGCAGAGAGGAGCACCTGAAGGTTTGGGAATTCCAGTAGGCACTAAATATGAAGAGACAGAAACATCCCTTTAAAGATAGTTAAACTTTTTTGTGTTCAGCCTCAGCAAAGGACATATCCTTGTTCTGAGCAAGCCGGACATGGGTATTAGGGTCAGCAGGTGACCTGCCTGCAGCGCTTGGGTGCACGTGGGTACCAGCACAGTCCAAACTCTCCTCTGATGGCTGCAACAGTGCTTTTGCTGCCTTGCAGCCAGTCTCACCATGGAGAGATGAAAGCTTCAGATAATAGAGACATAAGCAGACTGGCAGGTTACACTACACCCACAGGGCTCTGGGCAGCACGAGTAGTCGACCTGCCTAAGGAATCCTTTCCCAGCCCTTCCCAGTTCCTGAACACTAGGGAAGTGCATCTTTCTAACAAGATCTAGTTTACTGACAGTACCAAATGCATTTTTTTTTTTTTTTTTAACCTGGGCTAGCAAAGCTGCTTTTAGCTGATCCCAAACTGATCTTTGCCTTCCCTTGTTCAGCCCATGCACAATTTGTAAAGAAGCCCAGCAGCATCTATGGCCAAGAGCAGTTCAGTGCCCTGATCCGTGCACCACTCTGGACTACACTGGAGCAGATACTTCCACACAAGCATGGTCCAGGCAGCCAGGCACCCCTTGCAGCAGGGAGCAGAATCACTCCTTACCTGCATTGTCACTAGCCTGTCATCCACCATGACCTCTTTTGTCAGGAAGTCTGCGCCTATCGTAGCCTTGTACTGGTTACTGAATTTCTTGTTCACATACTGGTTCATGAGCGATGTCTTTCCCACCCTGCACAGAAAGACAAAAAAGACTAGGTAGGCTGTTTCTACAACAGCATTTGAATTAACCAACCTGAACAGAACATCCCAGTGCCCTTTGCCTTCCACCATTGCCTCCTGGCCTTTCAACTAGGGAAAATGCACCCACCTCTGCAAGAAGTGGCTTTTACAGCAATAGATGCTGAGGCAACATGCTGAGTAAGAGCATTAGCTACCTCAGGATATGAAGGATTACAATCTTGAGAAAACTTGTTTCTCCATCAGTAATCTGATCCTTGGTAAGGAGTATGTATCACATTATGATCATGAGGGCAATTTTGGAAGATGAAGTACCCCAGAGAAACCCACCAAAACAGTCATCTTCAGCCTCTGCAGAAGGAGGAGGTGGAAGAACAGTTGATCTCAGCTGGCAACAGCTCACATACACATCTACTAGGCACCCAGAGGTGGAGATCCTCCTCAGAGGGCCAGCTTAGAGGCTCACATGCACTCTCTGTGGCTGAGAAACACTCCCTGATCAACAGCAGTATACATAAGCCTTGTGTCGCGGGAGTCAGGTTACAGCCTGCACAGCAAGTAACCTGTAACAGCAGAGCAGACTCCTTGTCCAACAGCACAGAGCAAAGCCTTTCACTCTAAGGGGCAGGCTCTAGCCAGATCAGACAGAAGCTAAGCAGATGGCTCAGTATAAACTACGTCTCTGACAAAGGCAAAGTTTTAAGAAGTCACCTAATATTGCTCACTAGTGGTGGGGTTTTTTTTGTTTGTTAGTTATTTTTTTTCCATTTGTTTGGGGTTTTTTTTTATATTTAATTTCTCATTTCCGCACCACACATCCTCCTTGCAGAAAGGCTATCCAGTTCTGCTATTGGAGTGGTCTGCTCACCGCATTTCCCCAGTTTAATATTGTGGCAGGGCTTCAAGACATTGAACTGCAGGGACACATTCAGGACAGAGGGTGGTAAAGAGTTCTAAAAGCTATAAGGTAACACAGCCACCTGTGGCTGTAAAATCTCTCCTCCCAGCACTGCTGGGTTCTTACAGTACACCCAGGCTCTCCCACTAGTCAAGAGCACTGCTCCAGCCAGATGCAGATTGGCAGCTTAAAGGCTCCCCGACTTACCCAGAGTCTCCAAGGATGATGACCTTCAGTAACACTTTCTTCCTAGAAGTCATCTTTTACACTAGAAAAGAAGAGGAACAATCCCATCAGACACCATTAGCATGTCATTCCTCAAGGCAGAAAGCAGCAGGTTCGGAGTCTGAGAAACCTGACTCCCAGCAAGGAACCAGGGACAGGCAGGGCCGAGTACTCCCAAAACCAGACTCCTTCAATTCAAGGCTACACTTGAGCACTAAGTGTTTGCCCATCTCACAAGCAGGATCATGTCAGACCAGTAGTGGCAACTTAATACCAACAGGTAGATAAGCCAAGCACTTGTCCTTTACAGTACCAAGTCCATTTTGGACTCTTTCTAGGCCATTTTGTGGGTATGCTAGCCTAGGCCACCTCCCTTAGCCTCACTGGAAGCAGTGCATTAAAATGTATCAGCTCCCAACACAGGCTAATTCTTACATGTTACTAAGTGAGATGTAAGCAGATGTGTGTCTAATACCACACAAGCTTTTTGGGGTTGTTCAGTAGTTTCCCGGCGGGCAGGGAGGGCAGGGGGGAAGGGCTTCCTCCACCTTTCAGGTTCAGCTTGGAGAAACAATAGCTATCTCTAGCAGCTGTGCTTTGTAAAAGTGTTGAGGCCCAAGGATATACTGTGGTTGAAACAGAAGCAACAAAGCCATACAGGCCAGCTGAACAGCTGAATTACAAGGCAAACTACTACCAGACTCCACAGCTTTGCTGAGAGCATATGAAGCTAACTACTGCCCCCTCACCTTCCGTGGAAGAACAAGGCAGGCTACAATGACAAAACCTCACAACATTCAGTCTATTGTTCTGTTAGACCACGAGTTGTTTGTTCAGTTGCATCCTGTCATAACTTCAGTCTACTGTATAGACAGGTGGCTCTAAATGGGCTACTAACTGTCCATACAATTAGCAAAACTGAGAGTTGGGCTCCAGAGATCCAGTCTCACTTGCTCCAGGCCTCCTTCAGATCAGCAAAGAAGGTGGAGATCATCAGCTGCAGCAGGCCTGAATATGCTTCTGGATGTGCTATGGCACAGCGACAGCAAGTACAAAGTCTAACCATTAGTGGTTGAGCATGTCCTTCCTACCATGAGGCCCTTCTCCGCACCTTCGGGGAGGAGATGGGGCAAACCATTCTTAGGTGTTCAGACTTGATCAGATCACAGACCCTGGTCTGGTACCAACCTGGTCCACAACACAAGGACTCCTTGGCTTTCCTTGAGGGGCCCTGCAGGTTCTATACAGCAAGAGGAGCCAGAAGATGGTTATAGCTGTGCTACTTGAGTTCAGAGACCCTTGACAACAAGGCTCCATATATTAAGCCCTCATATGGGGACTTGGTCACCCTAAAATTCCCATCCTGCTACACCACATTAATTGCACCACACAACTCCTACTCCTCAGGAGCTATTCCTGACTTCTACCGCTAAGGAAACCTTCACTTCTACACCATGGATATATGCATCTTCTGAGCAACTCAGTGCTGTGTGTTTCTTGGGATACGCATCAGCCTCAGCTGCTAGATAACTGCAACTGGCTTCATCCCACTACTACTGGAGGTAACATTCTCCAAGCTGTAGGAGCTTCTTACTAGATGCAGAGTCCAGCTGCAGAAGGTCTTAATCATCTCAAGCTTTAAGTGTTAAAAGACACACAGTCTTTTAGACTTTGCCATCAGTGAATGCTGCAGAAACTGAAGAAGCCCTCCTGCGGCTGCCATAGGTAGCGGTGCACTTAGAGCTATGCCTTGTTGGCCTGTTCCCACCTCATGCATCTAGTGATACATCTAGATGGAAAACACCATTGAGAAGGTAACAGCCAGAGGCTGTCGAGGGAACAGCAGTGACAGGCCCCTCACAGAGCTCATGCTATCCTTAGATGGGTGTTAACAGATGCAAGAAAACCTGCACAGGACAGTTTTGCCAAACGTAAACACCTCTCCTTTCTGAGGCTGTCTATGCCGGACTGCATTGCTCAATGATCCAACTGGCAGCCCAGCTATACTAGCCAAGATACAGCCAGCTGAAAGTTAGTTATCAACAACCCCAACATTTAGTCCTGCTTCTGCTCTTGCCAAGATCCACACTCTATAGCTCATCTCCTCTCCTCTATAGCTATGGGGAGAACAGACCATGTAAGCTCCTTCAGGCAGACTGCATCTCCCATGTTTCCAAAGCACATAGCACAAGCGACACTTGTGCTAGCCAAGTCAGAGACTTACTTCTGCAGCACAATCAGCCCAGATGGAGCAAGAAGCAAGCGAGTAGAGCTTTGTAACAGCTTAATGAGAGCTGTGTACACAGAATTGCCATGGAAAACGCCTGTATAGGTTCAGGTCCAGTGTGAGAGTCACCTGTTTTCCTCAGGACAGAGGAAAACAACTCACCCTGAAGCAACTGTGCCAGAACCCAGTATGTACTGTTTCTATTTTCCTCCAAGTGTTTTCAGTATCACTTGCCACTGGCTGCTGCAGCTCACTGCTTCCTGGTATTCAAAGCAGCTTTGGACAAGCTGGCATTAGTTCTCATACTCAGGAAGGGATTTACAGAGCCCTAGATTACAACACTAAATCACACTGGATGCTTACCACCCAAGTTCAACACAGACTGAAGTCCCACCATGAAGGGAGGAGAAACTGCTCTGTCAAGTCTCATTACCTTGGAAATAGCTCAGCTGAGCAGCCAGCTGCAGACATGGGAAGGAAGTCTGAATCAGACCTGACACTGCCTTCTTGTCATAGCTGATGGGCTACCCCATCAGTGTGAAGGGCTATTACTGCCTCATGAACACTGGTCAGGTGCGACACTCAGCTTCCACCCCAGGTGATTCAACAGATATGAGCCCTAGAACAGAAGGAGCTGCCTCAGCTTGGTATTAGGTTTGGGCCATGAGTCAGTGAGGAACTCCAGTCCTGCCAGGGGCCAGCAGTGGACACTGTCCAGAGTTTCCCCACCCCTGTTCTGCTAGGCTTGATCAATGCTGCTTTGAAGGCCAGTCAGTTCATTGGCCAAGCCCTCTTACTAGTCTTCTCATCATGGGTATGAGCAGACCAACACTTCAGAATTATTCCTTGCCCAGTACAAGAAAAGACCTTGCCTTTGGAGAGGAGACCACATCTCCAGGTCTTGGAGGGAGTACCAGTGGGTTTTTTTTTGCCTGGAGCCTTCCTGTAGAAGGAAACCCCCTCTAAGGTTAAGTAGCATCAAGTTGCTCTCTACAGCACCACCTTCGCTATTTCCCTTATCCTTACAGTGTTCAGTGTGGCTGAGCAGGTCTCATCAGCAGCTCCAGCTTTAAAGCAGCTATTTGTGCTAAACAGAGGTCTGACTGAAGATCTCATTAGGACCAATCTAGATTGAAGACATTCCCATTATCTTAACTGGGGTTTCTTATGAAGCAACTCAAAGGGTCAAATTACTCCAAGGACAGGATACCATGCCCTCTATTGTTTGCTTCCAGCCACAGTGTTTTTAAGAAGCTGAAGTACTAGAAGTGAAAGACACTAGTGCTCTCTGAAGGTCCTGTAAGTGAAGCCTTACTACAGTTTCCTTAACACCATACAAAGGATTTTGGCGACTTCAGCTCATACCAAGCCAACAACAAATACATTATCCTCACAGCAGAGGATGCTTCCACACATTTCAGTTCAAGCAGGCTCAGAAATACCTCAGTTGATCCTGGTTACAGCATGCCATTTGCTGTGTCAGTAGAACAAGGTACAACCAACCAACCCCAGGCCAGGTTCAGTACTCAAATATTTGCTTGCCTGAAGTCAGAGGCAATTTATGATTATTCCCTTGTTAACACAGGCTGTTTCTCACATTACATGGCATTGAGTAGGTTCACTGCTGCTTTGTGTCCCAGAAATGGAGCCCACATACATGCTCTAAGCTACACAGATCTCATTTCTGTTGAATCTAGCTAGTACAAAATCAGTTAAGGGAGACCAAGAAGAATATAGCTTTAGCTCACAGATGAAGCAGGTTTGAATACCTGAAGTAGCAGTTAGTTCATAGGAGGAATTTCTCCAGTCACACCTGCAAGAAACATTAAATTTCTGAGCTACACTGATATGTAGGCTGTGCAGGGTTTCCCCCGTGCTCTTGCAAAGAGCAAGCTCAGCTCAAGTTGAGATCAAAACTGTGATAGTGCTGAGTCAGTGGTATCCAAGTCTAAGGCTATTTTGCACTATATATGCAGCTTGTCTTGCTTTATGATATTTGGCATAATTACTCTAGAGCAGCATCCTGTAAGAGTCACATAAGCCCTTAAGATGGCAGTGTGCGAGCTCACACAGGGCTCACATCCAGTCCCAGGAGCATTTCTGAACAAACACTTCCTTCTTCAGAGATATCATGAAGAAAAACCTGCTTGTTAAGATTTGATCCAAGAAATCGGTTCTGTTTTACATTGTGTGAAGTCTCTTGAGTCAGGTCACTTGCATGACTGCTCAGAACATAGCCTACCAGCACACCCAGCTAGCCCTGCTCAGGAGCCATCAGAAACTTCCTGTCAATCAGGAGACCAGTCAGCATCATTCTTCCTCCTGTCATAACTGGTGCCGAAGGAATGACACAGCTGTGTGCCTCCAGTACAGAAGAGGAGTCCTTCCACTCAATTTTTAACGCCCATCCCTCTAAGCAAACAAGCCATTAACAGTATGGTGACCCTCATGAGAATAAGCCCGGTATAGCATGCTCCCTCCCACAGTAGTGTCATTGCCTTTGTAAGGCTGGCCTGCTACAGCAGCAAGGGAGAACCCCCAACATCTGACCTGCAAGTGTTACTGGCTTAGCCGATCCAAAAGGAAGAGTCAGAAACTGTCCTGTGAGGCTCCATAGCGCTACAGCTCCTCAGATGCAAGAGCAAATAAAGCCTATGCCAAATCTAATTAGGCTTCCCTTGTTGCTTCAGAGTACATTACAGCTGTCCTTTCACTTGCTATATTAAGACGGCTGCTTTAACTCGAAGCAGAAATGGATAGTTAAGGATTCCTTAGAGATGTTCACATGTTTCAAGTCACAATGCAGGCATTTTAATATTAATTAGGTTGGTACAAGCAAAGAACAGTAGAAACTTGCATTGATGGCCCACTAGATCTCTTAGATTAGCTATCCTTTAACAGAAGTAGACCTTGTGATAGGAACACCCTGTTAAATTACTCATGGACAGTTTTAGTATGAAACTAGCAGCCTGGAGGGAGGGGGAGGAAGTCTCACCTCCACGGAAGACAACAGCAGGAGTTGCTGTTTTGAACCTGCTGGCAAGCTGCTGGAGCAGTCCTTACTGTTCCAGCTTTGCTATTAACCAGTTAAAGTCACAACCCTAACCAAGAACCAAAGCATGTTTATGCAGAGGCTAGAAGAACTGGGATATTGGACCAGTTCTCTGCTCCTATATCTACCAGGTTGCCATCTGCACCTTCTCCTAGAAACCAGCTGAACACTGAAGCAAGACCGTTGGACTGCACCTCTCACCTTGTGTCCTTTGCCAGGAGTATTTAACACTATGCCAACAAGGCACAAAGAGGTAGGTGAGCAAGCATCAAGTAGAGCTAAACTCACTGCAGCACTTGTTCTGCTCCCCTGTCCCAGCAGGCAGCACAAGGGTAAATAGGTGTTCCACCAAAAGGCACATTTGAACCTGAAACACTGCAGGTCTGTTCTGGGTGCTGTGGCTGATAAGCAGAGCATTCACTTCTCCACTATCTCACAGTACCTTTAGCAAAAAAAACACCCAACCATGAGAAAGCCAATCTGGATACAGCAGTACTCTATTAGGGATACCACAGGCTGCAGTGGGCTCACCACAGTGACCAGACGAAACAGAAGACAGCCACACTTGAACACTGGAAGAACCTTCTGTCCTGAACCACAGGGAAAACATCCTGAAATACAGCTAAGTGCGTTTCCGACACAGAAACACCACCTCTGCTCACTGTTCTCTTGCATGGGGGAGGCTGCAAAGCATTAAGTCTCTGTACTACACCAAAGAGCTATTTTTATTCCCTCCCCCCAATGATTCTGTATTTCTTCAAGGAAACTGAAGCTGGAAGAATGATTCAGTACCAGCTCAGTCAGACTGAACTAGTTCCTTCCCAGAGGTAGCCAAGTTGCCTAGCATGTTTGGCACCTCAGGGGGTTATGCCTGCTTAGGCCTTCAGCCACTGAAATGAGATTTTCACTGGACATTTATCCTGTTCTTACAGAATGAAGCACACCAACAGGCTGGCACATATCACTTGTCCCATGGTCACGCTGTACCCTGCCATGATTTATCAAGCCAAGTTTAGCTGAGGCTTTGAGCAGACACATGAATTTGTTCCAATTCAGCTACTCTGAAAATGCAAGGCCTCATCCTGAGGAAAGGCAGATAAACTGCAATTGTCATTAGTTGATGAGGATCACAGTTCCAACCTGCAGAGTGCCCAAGTGGTCCAGACACCCTTTGTATTGAAGCCTCAATCTCCAGCTGCAGCATGAGCTCAAGATGGAGCTGAACAACTTTTACCAATACAATTTATTAACAACAGCTTGGTTCCAGCTACCTGGTCACACAGACATTGCTAACATGGTGTCTGCTAATGCAAAGCTACAAGTGACAGCCTGAGCAATTCAACATGAATGCCTACCTAACACCAGCAGACATCAACCTTTAACATCTCTCACTTCCATTCTCCAGAGTGACACAACAGCCCATGAACAGAGCAGAAGCCCCGTCCTTCCAACTGCAAAAGAGCTGAGCACTAGCCAGAGGAAAATCAGCACGGGCTGTTACTTTCGTATAAACATGGCTTAAGAGGTGCCAAGCTGCCTTTAAGGAAGAAACTAGAAATAAGCCTGCCTTTGATTTTTTTTTTTTGGACTGCTATAGAACCTGCATGTTTTCCTTACCAAACCTGAGTGCTCTACAAGTGGAACAAGTGCCCAGAATCCTTGCACTGAGGACTGCTACAGAAGCACATGAAATTTTTAACAGCAAGCGGAGTCTTGCATTGACAAGGGCTGCACAAGCAGGACAGTACCCTCTTCCACTCCTATGACAGGTCTACTAGTACTTCAGCTTCCCCAGCTGGTTGGAAGATCCCACCTAGGAAAGCCTCACATTTAGTGGGGACATGTGCTGGCTTTGTGCCTAAAAAGGTAATTAGGAACATCCTGCCACTCAGGTTGACAACTTGCAAGAACTGCTTTCTGTAAATGGGTTGCTTTTTATGGCAACAGGCTCCTACAGTCCTTTGAGTCAACAGAGGTGCTTCAGAGGTGCTTGCTGGCCTCACTGATGCACCACAGAGAAGCAGACAGTTAAAGTAAAGCCCACACCAAAAGCAGCTGGCAAGATATTCCTGTGACAGCTTCACAGAAGGGTACACTCTAGCTGCTGCTGTATCAGTAGCATCTCGAAACTGCTTTCCACCTCCTTCCTCCCCACACGTTTATGTTGCTGTTCTAACCAACGTATTCCCTCCCTGCTGGTACCCAGCCAAGAGCTCAAGCACAGCTCGTCGTTCCCTTCTCAGCAAGTAGCAGGCAGCCTAGCTGCTTCTCCTGCAGTTTCACCAAGAGCAGGCTTCTGTCCAGTTGGTGTCTTTCCCAGCCAGCCCTGTGAGGCAGGAATTACCTCTGTTCGGGGAGCTGAGAGCCTCAGCTACAAATTAATTTTTGATACCTTGTGTAAAACATTATATTGCAAGTTGTCAGGTGTAGGTATGCTGTCCAGCATCTCCCACCCCCATCTGAAAGTCCTAAACCAAAAGCTTCACCTTCGTGAAGAACAGCCTAGAGCTTTAGATGCTTGCTGGCACATGGACGTGGCCAAGATCAAAATAGTATCTTAAAACACATTTCAGTATCCCAGAGGAATTGGCTTTTTAGACTACAGCTGTCTGCAGTAAGTTTCCACCTCACTTTGAGGGTGGAGTTGCAGCCTCCAGTGCCGGAGGAGCTGATCTAGGACCAAGTGAAGCTCGGGAACCAGCCAGCAGCAGCTCAGCCACATGGCTCCGAGTTCGGTTCATTGGCTGCTTCAATGGGAGCACCGAACTGGTGTGACACAGTGCTAATAGCCAACTGACCTGGTCCATGAACTAGCTACCAGACAGATATGACCAGGCCCACACACATGCTATGTTGCATCCTGTTCCTGGATAACATGCTCTTATGACAGCTCAGTGCTAGAGGGAGAGAATGACAGAGCTACATGCAGCTTGGGGAAACCTGTAGGAAACCCAGCTGGAAAGCAAAAGATTTGGAACAGCTATGAGCAGAATAGGCTCTTGGTGTGATCAAGGAAGCTCCAGAGCCAGTGCTGGGGAAGATGCTCCTTTCAGTGGCAATAAGGTTTTAGCTTGCCTCAGACATACCCTCAGTCACCAGCTGGAGGCTCTAGGATGCATCCCTGCTGTGGGCAAGGGCTCAAAGCGCAACTTGGAAGCAGATGTCAATGGCCAGTTTGCAAGAGAGTCCAGATGACACAGGGAATGCAGAAGCAATGCCACTGGCAGGAGCCATGTCTGCAAGTGGAATCACAGGACTTGCTCATGAGAAGGGAGGGGTCTGCCCTGCCTGAGGTCTCAGCTCAGCTGCAGCTCTGTTAGGGCTGTGAGGGCTGAGATTTGGAGAGCTCTGCATTCCTGAGAGGCACTGATGCACATGATCAGTCAGGCTCAAAGCCCGAGTTCTCAAAGCCAAGTTCTCCAGTCCAAGCCTCACTGATTCACAGCCCTGTACACCTCCCGGCATTTCTCCAGATCAGAGTTGTTTTATGCCTGCACGATGTTTAAATACTAGATGTGAAACCAAACAAGTTCCTTGCTCTAAAGCCGCCATTATGAATTGTGACTACCCTAGAAAAGTCCATACCACATAGGGATAGCCCCTACCCCCACATCCAGGAAGGTACAAAGCTTAAAAACTGATCTCTACCAGTTTAGATATCACAGCAGCCACCTTCTCTGAAGGAAATATCATGCCGATCTGACTACATGGTTTGAAAGTGGGAGCAAAACAAGCACGGAAACGCATTTGCTTACAGAATCAAGGCAGATGTGTGTCTGCATGTTTAGCCAGACCACCAGTGTGCTTAGGAGCAGTGGGAAAAGTCTGGAGGTCATTTCTTACTGTCTACAGGAACACTACTTTGCCCAGACTGCTGCTTAGTCTAAAAGTACAGCAGCACAGGTAGGCTCTTCCAGGTGATAAATGCCCTGAGCCAAAGGGAGGGAGGGAAGGGAGTGCAGAAAGCATCCACAGCAATACAGCCAGCTATGCGGGATGGCCATCCTGGATGGATCACTTTTCTCCTCAGTAATCTGAGGATTGTCACCATCATCTCCACAGCAAGTAGCAAGTACGTGGAGACTGCAGCTGTGCACAGGACAGGAGCACAGGAAAGCCCTTTTAGAGCTAGTGTCACACAGTAACAAGACCAGGATTCCCAGACAGAAAGCCAGGGCTGCTGAAGTGGTAGTCTTCAGGTTATAGGAAGACAGCTCTGCGAGAAAGCCATACCGAGAAGCTTCGCTGGAAGCTGAATGTTTCCAGCCATGAAATTTCTTAGTCTACCAATTCTGCCAGCAGCTGAAGGTCTCTTAATACTACATATCTTTCTCCCAGGAATGGGCAGACACACACAGAGCCCTAACAGGCTGATAGCAAGTGTCTGAAGATCTTCAACTATCCTTCTTTTGGAGGCTCAAGTTATGTTGTCATTCAAGAATCAGTATTGCTGTGCCCCTACCTTCCAGGAGGAAGCAGTTACCCTGTAAATCCTACAGGATTTCAGGTAGTTCCCAGCTGATTTTCCCCAAGGATCAAGCTATTACAAGAACAGGCATGCTTGCTTTAACACCCTTCCCCCTTTATCAGAGCAAGCTCAACTTCCCTATTCTGCCCTGGGGGAGACAATCTCAGGATGTGGGAGGAGAGTTGAGCACATTGCTGGCTGCTGGGAGACACTAGGCAACAAGCCATGTGTCTTGACTAAGGGCCTTGCCTACGCAAAGCATTTCAGCTATACCAGTAGAGCTTCCATGTTGCCATGCCTCTACCAGAACGGTGTCCTTTGTGGAGAGCTGCCAAATCAAGCAAGACAAATCTTATACTACCAATTGAAACACAGCTATAGTGCCCATACGGACTGGTTTATACAGTAATGTCTGTCAGCCTTCTGGCACACAGCCACCCAACTAGTAGAGCCAACCAACAGTTTCAGTAACCCCTATATGAATACCAACAGCCCAGAATGGTTCTCATGTCAGGCCACCCCACTGAACATAACTCCCCTATTAATTTCTATAAATCAAGCACCGTGCCAAGGGCAGCTGAATTTTAATCTTCATGTCCAGAAGATAAGGCTGACCAATTCAAAATATTGCCAGTTAGCCAGGCCACTAAGAAACAGTAAAGTTGTTAGATCTTTACTGTATCTGACAATATTTTTCAAGTACTCCGATTAATTTCTAGTTTTGTCTACAGCTTCCTAAAGATTCACACATTCCTGTCATGCTTTCAGTTTTAGAAACAGAAATAGGAGGTGTTAGATAACCTCTGCAGTGGTAAGCAAAGCACAGATCTTAGACCTTGTCAGTGGTAAACAAGCCTTGTTTGTCTACTCCTGGCTGCTAGCTTCCACCAGTTCCTAGAGGCTGGGCAGGAAACAAGTGACTGAAGGGAGACTTTGGTCAAAGGTTCAGGCCTTTAAGTCAAATGATGGCCCTCAGAAGGCCTGCGGGACCCTGCTGCTTACACCCGAGATTCAGATCCAAGAGTGAATATCAGCTCTCCTTCAGCACCAGAAGCTTGACAGAAGAGCTAGGATCTCCCATCAGTATTTGTCCTACCACAAGAGAAGTAGATATGGAAAAACACAAGACCAACACTAATGGCAAAAACCTTACTCCTGTACATCTATTCCAGGAGGTCCTGTTCTCAGTAATGAGTCTTCTAGAGATCAGGCTTCCTCTAGGGACAGGCTGCAATCTAAGAACTAAACCTTGATCTGCAAGCAGAACTCTTGATCCTACACACACTCAATACCTCTTGCTATGCTAATGCAGTTTGCAGAGCAGGAAGGACAAGTATTTCGGTACCAGTCCCAGAATGGGAAGGTAACAGGTAGCTTGCCGTGACAGCTGAGTCAGTGCCTAACAAGGAATTCCTACTGTAGAGACTTGGTTTCAGACTCGTATTTCATACCCTCATACCTCTTGCACAGATCCTGCATCAATACTTCACCAGCTCAGATATTCTCTTGATGAAGCTCCACAAAGGACCAAAAAAACCTCACTGAAGTGACTTGCATGGTGAGATTAAGAGAACAGCACTGGTAAATTGCACCTTCTTGTTAGCAGTGTGTGTGTGGGGGAGATCAGGCCTAGGCATGCCTCAGTTACAACCACCTCATTGCTCACGCTTGAGACAGTGTTACCACTGTGCCAGTTTGGACTTCAGATACCATTAACCATGTCTGGGAGCCAAGAGGAAGAAAGAGCTACAGAGCCAAGTGACTCAGCCCACTTGAGGGAGACAAGCACCAAGCAGGTTACTTTCAAGAGGATGCTGCTTCCCAGCTGGAGAGATATCAAGGGTTCAGCACAGACTTGTTAAATAAACTGGTAGCCCCAGCAACCAAGGTCCAGGTACTCCAGCCAGGTAGCCTCTAAAGGCAGCTCTAGCTGCCTGCTTTCACTTTTGTCTGCCACTTCACTTGTCCAGCTTGTATGCCAAGTGACCAAAGTTACAATATACAGTGATATAGGACAAACTCCAGAAAAATACTGTTTTCTTAACTGACAATATAAAGATCTACTCAATTTCATTTAGGAATTTCTGCTTGAAACTCATGCAAGTACAGTTAGATACAATTAGTCACCTGAGGGTGGCATTTGAAGTAGAGAGGCAAACACAAATCACTCACTACATCAAGTGCCTTTAAACTATACAAATAGGAATCTGTACCACAAGCTTACACTTCAATCCCACCTCAAAGGCAGCACACCCCTCACGAAGTGTCACTGCCCTGTGAAAACAGCCATGGCTTCAAGAAGAGGTTCCCTAGCAAGAAAAGTCAAGGCTGTTTGAGATCAGCTGTACATCAACACACTCCAGTGGCCCTGACAAGCTTGCTTCCCTCCCAGCCGCTGACCCTGAGTTAGCAACAGCAGTGTTGACACAGCTTCCCCCATGGACGGAGCGCTCATTGCTGGCACCGGAGAGGAGGAGCAGTCTCGCAGGAACAGCGCTAACAGCAACAATGACATCACCACGGCAGATCTCCACCAAGCAGAAAATGCAGCAGCACACCGGGTTCGAGCACTGCATCCCCACGAACAGAGCGCAAAAAGCAACAAGCGTGCTGGAAGCCAGAAAGCAACCATGTGATAGGGGGGGTATCCCTTCACTGCCTGCTATTTCTGAACAGCACATGTGGAGTTACTGACCTTGGGCACTCACTTGGAAGTTTTATTCAAGGTGCATTTAAAGGGAAATATGGCCTTCAATAGAGCAGCTAACTGCAGAACTGGAAGTGGTGTATGGACTATCGTCATTCAATTAATTATCCATACCTAATTCAGTTTTGAAATGCACAGCTCATGTTGGGATCGTCACTGCAGAATGTGACCCTTTTATCCTCACAATCTACTGTCACAATTTAACTACGTCTGAAGGAAGACTGTTATACAGCAACTACAAGAGATCATTTTAGGAAGCTGCAGGGGGAAGCCAACTGAACTCCAACTCATCGAGCAATTAGACTGCAATTATCAAAACAACATTGTGCAAGGATGAAGTACTTCAGCATCTGAAGGATGCAGGACTGATGTCAGACAAGGAGCATGCAAGCATGCTAGTGCCCAGCCAAGTTCAGCATTTAGGTAAGGTCATACCTGGACTCCCTTCTGTCAAGGCAACAAGCTTTAAATTACTCTACAGTTCTGCAAGGGAATCTTAGGTCCATCAGGCCCTAGTAACAAGGGCTTAAGAGCACTTCAGGTCACAGGCAAGGAGAAGCCCAGAAGACATTAGGGAACACTGGCAGCACACAAGGTGAGGGTTCTGTTCTTGTTCAGCAAATGCTCAGTTTACCTCAGTTACTGAAGAAACTGCTATATCATAACAGCAGGGACAGCTACCAATAAGTATCTGTGAGCCCACACATCCACCAGTTTTAGAGAATGCAAAACATCCAAGTGCCCTATTCCATAGCCCTTATTCCCAAACAAGAGCTTGCCAGACACCTATCTCACGATGCAGCATTCAAAAGTGCACTCTAATCAAGCACAAGCAATTTTATTTACAGCCAAATGTTAAGTTCTGCATAAACTAGTCTCATTTTCACAGAGAAGTCAGACCAAAATCCCATACATGTTAGAGACAAAGCTATTTATAGTTTTGCACAGATGGTTTCATTGTAATCGTCATGTTTCCTCAAGGACAAGCTTTGCCAGAGATTTGCTCCGACAGGTAATTCTCGTGACCTTCCAACACAAGGGTCTTAAAACAGGAGCTTTAAGAAAGTGCTGCAGAAATTTAATCCAGTAGCCCTCTTGCCCACAGGCATTCATTTTGGGTAGTTAACAAAGCCAAGTGGTGTCTTCCCTAGCTGATTTCAGAGGACCGCCTATAGCAGAGCTTGTACATTTCCCACTTTCAGTTAAGGATTCATCAACATTGTAACATGTCTGTGCTACTCAGCATAGAGTTTGATTCACTAGCTTTGGCAGGAGGGAAGTGATGCCTATAGTGTAGTCTCTGCAACACCATTATTTAAATTCTTAACTTGGCACCTTTGCCTTTTAAGGTACAACTCTGTACCCTGTTGAACTATTAGTAGGGTATTTGAGGACATGGACCACTGCATGATACCACAGGGAAAAGGCAAGTTTAATGTAGCTACTGCCTTGCACCTTATCAGTTATACTTCTGACTGTGGGTTAGGAGAGCAAGAAACTGCTATTGGATTCTGCAAGTTTTCCTTACTGAGGGGTCAGATTAACCCCGTCTTACAGCTTTTCTACACCAGAAGTAGAGCATTAACATAATAGCACACACACACAAAAAAAAAAGGGGCAGCACTTGAAGGTAACAGTATTAGAGCTGCTTTGGATTCTGAGGACTCAGGCCAGACATGGTGGGTCTACTCATTAGTTCGTGGAGGGCAAGTCATGTGTTCAGTCAGCTGTTGGAAGTCACAAGGGGGAGGGGGGGTGGAAGACAAGTATACTTGTTCTTCCTGAATAAGTACAGCAATGAAGCCCTGATTATTTAACAAGGAATATTCAAATGACTCCACCCACTTTAACCTCAAATACAGCTACTGAGAGAACAAGGTACATTGACTCCAGCAGCCTGGCTCTACTGGAAGCACAGCAAGGCTCCAGCTTCTACCATACTCTACTGACACCACTGCAACCCATGAACATGGTATAGCTACAAGTAAGCCTTTAAATCATAGCCAGACAAAACCAACATGGCACAGCTGGTTATTCCCCTAAAAAGAAAACTCCTCCACTTCCCCCAGCCCCAGTTCCCACATTGAAACACATATGCTAGGCACAGGCCAGAGCTGGCTGGCCAGTGGCAAATACTGGATGCTTTAAAGCTTCCATATTGGCAATTGTCAAAGGACAGCTTGCTTACAGTTGGTAGGACTTTGTTCTGTCATGTGTTCTCAGTTTACATTTAAAAAACCTCATATAAACATATCACAACAGCTCTGCTTATCAGCAAGTATTTTTAGTTTTCAGGGAGACAACACTGAGAATTCTGGCCTTGACTCAAAGGGTTTGGAGTTACTGGGTAAGACATACTCATTTTAATGCTGAGGTTACCCATCTTGCTTCAGATCAGGACAGCCGTTTTACTACTAAAATAATCCCTCTACTTACAGGGAAGACAATGCATTTGTCTTAAGTACAATAATTTGGTATTTCCATATTTATTAGTCTATATATAACTGGAGACTAGTAATGTATCTATCATTTAATTTACCTTGTTATACACTCACAGCCAAAAGCACTTCCAACATCCACTCTAATACTTCTTCGAACTGACTCAGGCTTTACACATGCCGAGAGCTACTTTCGCAATAACTGCCAGTCTCTTCAGCCGCCTGTTTTGTCACATAAATTGCTCCCAGGGCAGCCTGCTCATCTTAAAAGCGATACCCCCCGACCACCCAGACAAGCATTTCACCATCCCAACCCAGCGCTTCCCCAGAGCCCGCCTTCGGCCACCAGCTGCCCCAAAGCCTCTTCACGCTTTGAGGAGAAGCCACAGCGGCACCATATGCCACAGACAACACGCTCTCCTCCCGGGGAGGTACCGCTTCGGGCCTCCTGAAGCCTTTCCGGAGAGAAGGCTCCCACAAAGGCCTCAAGAAACGCGCATCTCGGGAAAGGCCTGCGGGCCCCCCCTCCCGCAGCACCGGGCGAAGGAGCCCTTTCCCGGGGAGAGCCCCTCGGCCCAGCCCCATTGTTCCGGGGACAGCGACGGGCCGGGTCCGGCGCGGCTCCAGGCAGCTCGGCACCCGGCGGCTCCGGCCGCCTGACCCCGCCACGGGGGTAGGCAAACGCCGCCCCTCCCCGGCCGGGCTTCGCCACCGGGGCCTGGCCCGGCCGGGGAGCACGAACGCGGCGCCTCCCCCACCCCTNCCTCGGTCGGCTTTAATGGGCCCCGCCGCCTCCCCGCTTTCACTTCCGCCTCCCCCCGACAACTTCCGGTCACGGGGCCCGCCCGCTGTCCCTGACGTCAGCACGCCGCCCGGCAGCCAGCGGAGGGCGCAGACGGGGGAGCGGTGGCGTGCACGTCACGTGACCGCGGCCTCCCCGCCGCCATCTTGGGTCGCCGAGGCCGCGGCAGGAGCGGGCGCCGCACCGCCGGTGGGGCCCAGCGGCCTCCCGCTGGAACCGGGGGCTTACGTGGGACGGCGGGCCCGACCGAGCACACCCGTCGGGAGTCCAGGTGCTGCTTGTGGTGCCACACAAGCCGCCTCGCCCACGTGGGCACAGGAGGGCGTGGGTAGGAAGGGGCCTGCTGCCTCTGTGGCTTCCCATGGCACCAGAGCTGCCGTCTGCACGGCAGCGCTGCCGACAGCCCAGGCCTTTCCTCAGAGGTCTCAAGAGAGAAGGAAATGGCTGGAGGAATTTTCCCTCTTCATGCTTTCAGAAATAAAGGACGGGGACACAAGGGCACAAACCTGTCCTTTGGGATCCTTTTATTTGCAGCTGTGATCTGGAGTGAGATAGTAGTAACAGCATTTGTCAGGAAAAAAATAAAAATACGATGATTTAAGATACGTTCAGGTCAATCAGGCAATAACCAGTTCCAAGATCAATAATGCAAGGCAAGTGAAACAGGACTGTGTAAATTCTCCCGCACCTTAATACATGGGAGAATAACCATCCTGGTGGTCAAGAGAAATCTGTATTTTCTACTCTGCATGTTGGCAGCAAGTTTATTTTCTTATTCGGCAATTACATGAATATGAATGTTCTGTTCACCCAAGTCACATGACTATTGGGAGTTTTGTTAACCTGTGAACTCCAGAAAGCAAAAACTGAAGCAACCAAGGAAAAAAGTATTTTTAGAGCTAATTGAAGAGATAAAAGGAACAAAACTACTTAGAGCTACATTAAAAAGAAAATATCTTCTGAGCAGTGTACAGCAGACAGCTTCCAGCTCTAAGAGACAGAGACTAATTTATAGAGAGATCGCAGAACTGGCAGTCAGAAGACCTTTGCTCTTCCTTCTGTCCTGAGACAAATTTGCCACATATCATTAGGCAAATTGCTTGCCTCCTCTCTAGGGTAACAGTTTCCCTGTGCGTCACCTGGAAACGGGAACACTCACCTCGGAAAGATGCTAGAAGGTTTGATTCATTAATGCTTGCAGAGCAGTTTGAGACCGATAGAGTAATGTTAGCACAGCATGGCAAGTCTGTTAAAGTCATTGTTACCTGTTGGACCTTGCCTGAATCCCTTCTGAGGAGTATCTATCGCAAAGCACATGGGGTGTCCTACTTTAGAAAAGTCAGACAACAGTGGCATAGAGGCCTGAGCCCAATTCGGCATCTCTGTTGCCCAGGGAAGCCTGTGTGCTGCCTGCAGCAGGAACCACCTCTGCTCCAAAGGGCAGCCCAGCCCAAGCCGACTTCAAGTACTCACCATCGTGCTCCCCCTCCTGTACACATGTGCCAGTTCTCGACTGACCCTGCCCTGAGTCACTCAGCACTAAATCTGCTGATAACTCCCAACAAAAGCAGCGTGGATAAATTTTCTGCCAGTTTAGCCTAATGCAGGCTGTACCTCATGCAAGAGAAGGCGTGGGTTAGGCAGGACACAGCCACTGGTCTTTGGGCTGGTTTAAGTTGTAGAAGTGGCAGACTAAAAGAAGGTGAATGGGAGCCAGGGCTGCTGGGCTCTCCTCATGATGCAGGAAAGTTCATTACCAGTTTTGTATCTTTCTTTATCTGCAGGACTGTATTGCTGTCACCAATCCATCTCACAGGAGAGGGGAGCCTGTGACATCTAGTGTATTAGTGCTTTTAAGGTGCCCCATTAGATATGAAGAGCTGCAGAAGTTACCAGTACCAGTTAAAACTTGGACTGGACAAAAGAGGAAAAGCTTTCATTAGTGAAATGATGGAGAAAACCATCCCAAACACACATGATTTCTTTGGGTAGGGACGGTAGTTTCCTCTCAGGTCAGCCCCAGGAGTGTGGTCCCTGGACACAGCAGCAGCTGGTGGGGCAGAGCACTTGCTTGCCCCAGTCCATGCCCTTTAACAGGAGACCCACATGCTGGGCTGTTACGAACAGACATTAATGGTGAGTTACAGAGTGTTCCTCAGCTCTCTTTTCCAGAAAGTTTCCTTTTTTTTCTTCTTTTTACGCAATATGAAAAGCAATCAAAAACTGTGGGTGAAATTTCCTTGTTCCTTCTCTACCGCAGAGTGATCCTGGCACCGTCACATACCTTTGTAATGCAGAGGATAACCTCGCACCAAGTTCCCGTGTCACTTGCTAGCTTTCTTGGCATGACCAACAGCTGTGTCATGCAATAGTTGTTTGTGATGAGTTTCTGATCCTCTGTGGGAATGCAGCATTTTCTCAGACTGACAAGGCAAGATCCTGCCTGCCTTTAAGAACATAGGAATCCTGGCACTCAGGAGGACCAATGTCAGCAGAGGTCCTTGCTATCCAGGCTGGATGCCTGGCTTTTGGCACGAATGAGAGCTGCATTCACAGTGGCAGAATGAAAGTAGAAAGACAAGTGGTAAGAAAGTGGCAAATGGAACTACTGAGCGGTGACTCTTGCATTTTGCCTGGCTATACAGACATACACACACCCCCCTCCCCAAAAGAATAAACACATGGAGAAACCACAGCATGGTGCAGTGAGAAGCCCACATTTAGTTTCAGTAGCCTGTGAAGAAAACTGTATTCTTCATCTGACCATTTATTTGATAATATCAAAACCCAATGAAAACCCATAAAAACTGATCCATTTGAAACCCAATGCCAATCGTTCCCAATCACTAACATTGCTCTGAAGAAATCTATTCTCTGCCTCTGAGGGACCTTCACACAGGTGAGCAGATCCCTAAGGTTATAGTGGCAGGTCTTAAAGACATTTACCAGTGCAGAAACTTCAACCTATTTCATGCGCTCATCCCTCTAAACCAGGAAGTAAGAATGTCTCCAGCTTTGATTTTCTTCCCCTAGTAACATCGAACCTCTATTTACTAATCTCCCTCATCCAACTGGAGACAATAAAACATGATAAGTCTTACACCATCTCTTTGCTTTTGTCCTTGGACCAAAAGGGACCCCCCCCCCCCCCCCTTCCTTTTTTTTTTTTCGTTGANCCCGCTTTTCTCTTCTTAGTGCATAAAATGGCACAAGTGAACAGAAGTAGCGAGGATACAAAATACCTGCTGGTTGCTGATTTCAGAAGGGCCTGCAGAGAGGTCCAGGGAGCACATTGGCTTAGCTCTAGTACCTACAAATCCTCGACATTAGCTGTGAATGTCTGACGTTCCCCACAGTGCCTAATGCGTTCACCCTCTTCCCATGTATGCACAGCTACTCCGCCTTTGTCCATCTGTGATATTAAAAGCTTGGGGAGAGCCTGCTCAGTCCTCTGATACTTACCCAGCATATCTCAGCTCTTCAGAGTCCTGCAGTCCCTCCTCCTCATTGCTGGGCACAGCCCTGGGACCCTTCTTTGCCTCTGTGCCCAGAAAGATGTAGCACCAGCCCACAGTGGCTGTGCTGCTCAGTGAAAACTAACTGGAGATGCCTACATAAAGCTGTCCTCTCTCAGCTAGCTTTGCAACGCTTTCCCCTTGTCACCTTTGGCTTTCCAGACCAGCTTCCTCAAACTATAATCATTTCGTGATCTATCTTACTAAAATAAAAAAGGGGAACTAAAATGCAGTAAACACACAATATCTTGCTTTGTACTCCAAGATTTGTCACCCTTTGATTTATCTTATTTAAAGCAGATTCACCCTGCTTCTGCTGGCATTTTGTTCATTAGAAATCTTCTGCTATTGCATGACCTCGTATGTGTTTCCACTGGAAAGACTACAGCCATAGTCTTTTGCCTGCCCTCTAATCCCTGCCTGCAGTACAAATACCGCTCTGGTAATCTGCTAATGCTTTCACCTTTGCAATCTTCAGCTGATTTCTAAATCATACAGCAACAGCACATGAAAGCAAAAAGCTAGCTCTGGACAAGACTTGGTCACCAGATACCAACCATAGGAAGCAACTGCAGTCGTGTTATCTCATGGCAGATGTCCGATCCGAGCTTCTGCTGAGGTGCAGAGAACATTGCATACAGCACAAGGGATTACCAGCATCCGTACTCACTGATAAAATGCAACTGCTGGAGGTTGAACATCTTAAAAAGCCAAAGCACTGATAAAGGGTCTAAATGTAGCCATTGAAGCCTAAGTCCCACATAGCGGGTGGGGGGCCGACTCGCAGTGCTGCAAAGCCTGATTCTGCCACGTCCCCTCACACCAGACGTGGGAGACGAGCGCATAAAAGAAATGGCTTTGGACTTGTTTGACAGCTTCCCCCTGCTCAATAGCAAGAGCCACAAAACCACTGCAGAGCTGTGATCCCTTTGATACTGGGAGGCAGCAATGCTGGCACCTTCTCTTAGATGCCAGCTCACTCCCTGGTACATGAGGGTCCAAATTTCTCCTTTGCTCTGCCTTTGAGTCAGCCTCCTACAGAGGTTATGGACAACACATTGAGCACAGGGGACATCCCCTTAGACAAGTGCCTACACTGGCCCTGGCAAGATGGGCAGGGAGAAACAACCACATGCTACTGGACCATAGTGTAAGATGGGCACCACGCAGCTTTGCGCTTACCCATTTTGGCACCACTGCAAGTTACCTGGATCCTGGACTGGTGGAAGCTAAAGACCATGGAAAGTTCAAGTGTCACAGGGCAAAAGGGAGTTTTGATGGTCCAGACTTTGGGCTCGGGGGCAGAGAGGCATCTACGTCCTATTTATGACTATAATCCCAAGGGGCTGTCACACAAATAGTGACCATCACCTAAGTCCCCTGCAGGACTCCCAGCTGGCCTCCCCAGCTACAGAGGCTCTTCAGCAACACCAACACTTTTACAGCTGGTGCTAAATACCAGCTAATTAATTTTTTACAGCTGCGTTGGAGGTATGCTGGGCAATTTCATATGATTGTTCTTAGTCCTCAAGTGGAGAAGATGATCCAGGTAGTGAAGCAACTTCCCTGAGGCCAGAGTGAGTCAGTTACTTTGTCAGATCTGGGTCTCTCTAAACACGGACATTTCTGAAAGGTTTTTTAAACCATAGTAATGGTATAAAAATAGGTACAGAGAGAGGTGCACACAGCCAGCACAGAACCGCACAGGCCTTTGCAGAACTGGCCTTTCTTCAAGAATCAAGGTTTTATTAGAGCAGTGTGTTACCAAAGCAGCAGGTTCTGCAAGCTGTTACTTACAAAGCTCTGAAGCCTTCAGAGTGAAGGTCTGGTGTCCCTGAGACCTCCCAGGTCATGACACTAGTGGGTTTGAAGCCATGGGGCCAGGCAGGACAGGCCGATGGCTGGCAGTCCCTGGAACGCGCTGCAGGACCCACAGGTTGCGTGCCACTGCTCCTTTCTGCATGGGGCATCGTGCGATGGGGTGGACCAGCCACGTGAGCTCTGCAACCAGGCGGTTTTGTGGGAAAGGTGGCCATGTCATGCTGTTGTAGCCAGAATGTGTCATGGGACAGGAGCTCGGTGCCACGTGACCACCGTGAGCGGGACACTTTATGGGACAGGTGACTCGCACGTTGCTTCTTCCTTAACTGTGAGTCAGTGCCAAGGTGTCCCAAAGGCAGCACTCTGTGGGTACGAACCAAACTGGCTGCACGCATGCTCTCCAGTACCTCCAGGTCGATCCTGGATGTGAAGGGGTTGTCTGCAGAGGCCCGAGGAGCTCCTCTGGGACCCTCCCTGGGAAGGACACAGACACATCCCACAGCACAGTTCCCTCCTCGAATGCCAGCCACCTCTCTGGAGCCACAGGGTGCTGCATATTAGCTTTGGATCTATCTGCCTCAACTCTTTCAAGTCACAGATTTTCACAATCCCCTCTTGTCTGCTCTAAAAGGAGAAGTAAATTCCGTATCAATAGCAACCATGAGCAGCCTATATAATTTTGAGTGCATGTTTTCGCAGAGGGTGACAAAGATACTCAGCCTTGAAGGATAAGGGTGTGTGGGCAGCGAGGTTTGCTTTGCTTTTATCTTGGACAACACTTTTCAATGCCTGCTGCCTCAGCAGCTGCATTTTTGACCCCAGGGAGTTATGACTCACTGTTTGCAAATCCCTCAGCCACCAAATTGAAGGTATGCCCCGCAAAGCACAATTGCCTAAAACTGAAATGGTTACAGGTGGGTGTTAAAGCTTCAATTACTCTGTTCTAGAACTCAGGGCTGGCTCCATATCCCTCCCTAAATTTCTGGCAAATAGAATACAGCACCTCTTACTTTGTTTAGACAAACATGATCTCTCTCTGGCTTTGTCTCCTTCAGTGAAGTCCTCAGCCAACCTGAGAGTAATCAGCCTACAAAAGATGCATTATCCCATCTACATCAGCACAATGCCAGCCTGAGGAACATCTGCTCTGCCCAGCCTGCACTCTTGCCCCCTGCCAAATTGCTTCAGATACAGGGACCACCCCAACATCAGAGCCGGGGCTGGCCTGCTGGAGTACAGAGCAGAGGCTAAGGCTGCTTTTAGCCTGCTTTCTGGGTGATCTGTGTGGGGCTACGTGCTCCACTGCCTGCCATCATTTCTGTTGGAGTGGATCAGTTCACTGAACAATACCTGCAACTTGGGGAAAAACAATGCAAACACCGTATCAGGCATTTGTTAGCAGGCAGGTAGGAGAGCTGTGTGTGAGGAGCCCGAGACCCACCGGTAAAGAAATGAATGAGAAAGAATGATTTTTTTTATCCCTAAGTTTCTTTTTTTTTTTCTGGATCATCAGTGTTTTTCTTATCAGGAAAGAGTGATTGCATTTACTGCTGCAGACCAATGCTGTTCACGGAGTGTTAATGCTCCCTCTTTTTGGGTCACACATCAAACAGCCTGCGGTGGGAAGGACTCACCACCAGCCATCTGGCAGGGCACTAGATCGGATTGTCTCCGGAGAAGGGGACACTGTGGGCCACCACATACATGCACACCCGAGGTCCATGAACAGCCAGGCTTGGGTCAGAGGCTTTGGCTGAGCCTGGCAGGGACACAGGGGCTGCCTTTGCAGAAGAAATGCAAATCCCAGCTGGTACTTTGCGGAGCACCATCCAGGGAAGTTCCCGCCCATGGATTCCAAAATTTAGTAACCTGGTGAGAAATCTGCATTATCTCACAGCAAGCACAGCACAAACACAGGGCTCCTGGAGGAAGCAGGAGGCACAGCGAGAGCTGCCAATCTGCAAATGACCCCCTCTCGCTGCTGTTAGCGGGATCCTCAACTTCCTGCTGTCTGTGGCAGATCCTGCAAAACTGAGGTTTTAAAATCCAGGTTTAAACTTTAAGTGAACAATGGGCTTCCAAGGTAAATACACCAGCAAGCACTTTCCTTTCCAAAAACAAGCTGAGAAAGAAGATGCATGCAAAGAGGATTGCATGCAAAGATGGAAACTCAGTTACTATATGGAGAATGCCCCGTGATGATTCCTCGCTGGGCTTCACCGACACAGGACGGGATCATGGCCCCGGGACTGTACTGTTCTGAGGTGGGTCCTGGCACCACATTCGCAGGACCTTAAAGGGTGGGAAGGAAAAATGCATTACCACCTATCTGAGAGACTGGGCACTAAACCACACCACAGTCCCACGGGCACCGCATTCCTGCACAGCCTTTCTTTCACCTGGGGGAGTCGGCGCCACCTCTCCCCATCCTTTGCCGCGGGGACCAACCTCCCGCCACCTCCCGCAGCAACGCCAGGAGACGAGCACTGAACCCCCCAGGGCCTGGCAGACTGACGGGACGGCGAGGACACCGGGCTGATGCAGTGGAGCCTGCTGACCCCTGCAGCGGGTCGCCGTAAGGTGCCCCGTTACCCCCACAGATTTGGGTGACTTTTGCCCACCACGAAGAGCCGGAGGATGCAACCTCGTCGGGGCTCCCGCCAGGCGCCTGCGGGGAGGGACCTGGGCCCTCCCTTTCATTAACCGTCCCTGCGCCACCCGCGTAACGCACGCTATTCGCCAAGGGGCGGCGCTACGCTCCCGCGCCAGCGCCGGCACCGCCCCCTCGGCGCTCCCCGGCTGCGGGGCGCCTGGGCGCCCCCTGGCGGCGGCCCGGCTGAGCGGAGGACGCCGCCAGGCGCTGCGGGGTGGGGGGCACGGCAAGCTGGGGCTAGGCAAGGCTTTTTGCCACCCCACAGAGCTGGGAACGAGCTCCATCTCCCAGCCCAGGCGGGGCCGAAGGGGCAGCGCAGCTGCAGGGTCCCTCTGTTCCGACACCGCTGCCTGCAGATACCAGCCAGGACCCCAGCGCACCTCGCGCCCATCAGGGAGCTTGTCGCCAGCCAGATGGGTGCTCCTACCTTGGGGCATGCGGGTTTCCGCTGGATGCTCTTTCATGGCATTTGCCCCCGTGTTTTTCTGCCAAACGCAGGTGCTGTTGCCTCCACTGCCTGCCCTGGGAGGTTGCAGCCCCAGGGGCAAATCTTCCGCCAGGCCCTGGCAGAAGGAACTGGACACAGCCCATCTGCAGCACAAGGGTGCGATTCGGCCACTGCCAGCATTTCCCCTCTCTGCCCGTGGCTAGGATCCCCAGCCGCCTCCTCTGGAGTGGGGAAGGCCAGCAGCTGCCTTGCCCTGATGGTTCTCTGTACAAGGCTGCATTTGTTTTTTCAAACCAAGATTTGTTCCCCATCCCCCTTATGCCTCCTCTGGGCTTTGCAGACACCAGTCTGCCAAAGGCATTTTCAAGCTGCGGTGCAATGTGGCCAGGCCCCGTTAGGGTTGGTTCGAAGGGGGCGTTGTACCCAGGTCCTGTCTGCACTGGGAAGTACTTGAGTGGCAGTCCCAATCACACCCTAATTTTCTAATACAGTTCTTTCTATCCAAAACATGCTGTGATCCTGCAACAAAATCCAGGCCCACCCAAGCCGAAGCAGGCCTCCTCAAGTGGGCAACATACCTGTTCCTTGCTCAGGCTCTGCATTTTAACTGCACACAGGTAGCAGATTTCTTCCGTTACTAGCCCACCAGTGCCCATCTATGGCTATTTCAGTTACATTTCTAGTAAGCTTTAAAACCAGAATTAAAAGTACTTTTTGTACTGATAAAGTATCATCCTTGCTGCAACATGGTCCTCGCTATTGCAACAATACCTGTAACATATTGGTCTCACCCCCTGGCAAGACTCACAGACACTATCCCATTTTCCTCTGGCAGGTTTTCCTGTGTGCTTCCTGACACTTTGTATAATTGGGTTTTCCACTTTCTGTGCAGTTTTCTCTGTCAGTCTTTCTGAGTCTCATGGTCTAACGTGGGAAGGAAAACAGCTTGCTTTCAAACCCAGGAAGAAATTATTTTAAATAAAGGTGAACATCGCAAGGGGGACTACTGCAGATTCCTGAAGTAATATGAAAAACCTCAGAGGAGCAGCCCCTGAGCAGACAGTGCCCCGTCAGCACCATCTCTCTGCAAAGGCAGGACACGTTTCCAGTGCAGCTGAACAAAGCACAGGAGCTGAGCCCCAACCAGCCCCCCTCCAGGCCCACCACTCCCATGGAAATCACAGGCAAGCCCCAAGCAAGAATCACAGTGTGTTTTGCTTGGCAGAGGCTCAGCGTGAGTTGTGCTGACTAGCTGAAAAATGAGGTTGTAAAAATAACGAAAATGGAAGACTTCCCCCCCTGCCAGCTGGTTTTCAAGGGCCTTAGCAAGGCTAAGTAAACTGCCATCACTCAGCCAGATCGTACCTGCACTCTTGTGGCTGGGAAGTGCAAAACCTCGCTCAGGATTGAATACAGAGAGAGAAAAGTGCCCTCTGCCTCCCAGCCAGAAGGCTGCCTAGATTTTACACAGACAGGATTCAACAGTGAAACACCAATAAAATCTGAAGTTTTTTCTTGGTCATCACAACAACCAAGTTTTTTTTCAGGATCGCTGTTAGGTTTGTATTAAAATCTCCAAGCTAAGGTGTTGCCAGGATGACTTCTGCTTAGTAGCAGAAGCCCTGTTTAGTATCTCCTGCCCTTGAGCTGCGCTCCTCAGAGAGCAACACATTATATCATGGTCCTTGCATATTCCTGGTGCAAGCTCCCCGCTGGTATGAGGATCACACCAGGATAAATCCTGTTCCCGGCTGCTACAGGCTTCAGTGTGCTCCTGTGGTCACAGCCAACCCTCTCCTTCAGGAAAACAACTTCTTCTCCTTTCTTCCTTTGAGAACAAATTGCTCTGACAGATGACAAAGCTCTGAGTTTGGCATCAGCCCTGTAAAAACAGAAGAGCGTAGGGTTTTTTCCTGGGGTGCAGTTCTGTCCATGGCTTATCCTGCCAGAGGCATTTATTAGACTGCTCTCGTCCCTCAGTCCTGGCAGACGGCTGGGCTGGCACTGGCTCCATTGTGGCTGTTCCCCTCCCGCTGCTCCATGTCCCCGAGGGTGACATGCTCTCTCCACAGCACGTCACCAGGAGCTGGGGCATTATGCCAGTGCCTGGATGGCAGCAGAGTCTGGTAATCTCTCTCATGCTGCTTCCTGACCCGCAGCTCTCTGGGGCGTTGCTGCTGAAGGGAGACATTCCTCGCAATGGGAGAATTAAAAAAAACAACAACAAAACATGTAAAGAGAGAAAAGTAAGCAGCTCTGGACTCCTGGCTCATGCTGCTGCTTGGCAGTGGCCCTGGGTGGCTGGATCCACATGCAGGCACCACAGCCTGGGACAGTTAGGAGGCAGCAGGCCCCGCAGTGCTCCTCGCCTGCAAAAGCAGCCTCTCCCTGCTCGAACACAGCCTGCAAGTTACCTGTGAGCTATCCCGGCCACCATAACCAGCGCATCCAGCCAGGGGCCCACTGCCGGCTGTTAACTGAACCCATGCACAAAGGAACAACAGCCTGGCACTGCTCAGTGCAAACTTCAAGGTCTACACAACCTGCAGGGCAGCAGCAAGAGGGGCCTGCAGAGCCGAACTCATCCTTGAAGCAAGTCTAAAGGCAGCAGCTTTTCAACCCAAAGATAAATTTAGCCTATGTGTTAGGGCTGAAGTCTTCGAACAGATGCTGAATAAGCTTGGCATGACTCAATTATCACAATTAGAAATGGATCCAAACACGAGGTTAGCATATAACAGCCTGATTCAGAGCTCACCAGGGTCTGGGATGGGTCAGATGTTGAAACTTTTGCATTTGCCAGCAAGCTCAGATCCAGGCTCTGGGCTGAACCCATCAGAGAGCAACCTTTGGCCTGCAATGTAACGATTGAAGCCCAATTATCTCCAGACACAAGGGGAATGTGCATTTCTTTCTTTCCATCCCTTTGCCAGGAGAAATTGCCCTGAGGGAGAGAGGGGAAATAAAGGCTGGAGCTGCATGTGTTATTAAAGACGCAGCCTTGGAGTTCATTTATTCCCCGTGGCACAGAGGCTGGGGTTGAAGGAAGGACAGTGAGAGTCGCTCCTAACACAGGAACTTTCCACAGCAAAGCCAACCCGGACAACTGGAGGGAGTCCCCAGACATAGCACTGCTGGCCAGCCTTAAATTAGAGCCAGCTGTTTTGCTCAGCCCTCCACATTTTGTTGTTTTTTCTCCCTGAACCTGCCTACCCAGTTCCTGGGCCCCAAAGCCTGGTGCTTTGGAGAAAAGGGCCAAGATAAACATGCATTTTCTGGAGAGCAGAGGGACCTGGAACATTTCCCTAGCTGGAAGCACAAGGCTGAGGAGCTGAACACCCATCCCTGTGACCATCTCCTGCTGTGCTGCTGGAAGATAGCCCCACTGTCACCTGAAACACGGTGACAAAACTATGCGCTTGCACTAGATATGCTAGCAGGGCCAGCTGCCAAATTCACAGGTCTGGTGCCTAAATAAATCAAAGGGAAACTTAAGTAATTTGCCACAAAAATTTCCATGACAGGGATTGGGGGGGCAGCAAGGGAAGAAAGGGAAGGCCACTTAAAAGGTGATGCTGTGTTGAACATAGCACATCAGGAGACATCCCATTTTATTTAGCCTTTGCCAAGGGGCTATTTGA
The DNA here is from genome assembly GCA_013400535.1 of Scopus umbretta. Lineage (NCBI taxonomy): Eukaryota > Metazoa > Chordata > Aves > Pelecaniformes > Scopidae > Scopus > Scopus umbretta. The sequence continues at coordinate 54,042 of VZTL01076816.1, read as the reverse complement.
CTCCAGATCCAGACTCACAACATTTAGGAAATCCCCTTCTGATACTTGGCAATCTCAGACCAATTCAAAGAATTATCTCCATGACTCATATTAAGATCTTAAAGAAAGGTCAAGTCCTGGATCACTTTATGCAAACATGACAAGCCTGATGTCCCACAGGGCTCACAGGCAAAAGCCCTGCCCCGGCAATCATGGCAGACAACATCCGTTCCTTGCTTTTATCTGCTTTAGATGTTTGGGAATAAAGTGTCAATCACCTCTTCCCCAGTCACGTGTTAAACCACTAACATTTTCCTTTCTCCAGCTGTCTTTGCCTCAGTTAGTTCAGGGCTGGTTACTACCATGCTTCAGCTACCCGCAGCACTTCTCCTCAGGCATCATTTAGCTGTCAATTATCAGTGGTTTTTAGCAGAAGATTTGGATTCAGCTTAAAATCTACTTGTGTAAAACCTCGCCTTACAGAGCAACTGCAGCCCGCATGCCATTGAGACAAAACTGTCCCGATTTGTGGCTCATTTATTCAGCAGGGTAATCAAAAGCACCATAACTCCATCTCTGGTGCTAAATCCCAGCGCCGCCTGTGCTGGCTGCCCTTCTCCGGTGCCATCCCAAGCCGGGCGCTTCCACCAGGCTTTACACTCTCGGCCACTTGAAGCCGCCACTGTCAGAGCCCTGGGGAGAGCCAGCTTTGCCTAAAAGGGAGGAGAAAACAGAGCTGCTTTGTGGGGCGGCTGGAGAGGAGACTTAAAAGCATGTGGATGCCCTGAGCGCCTCGGGTTATTTGTTATAATCGCTTTTTGCACCTTTTCAGCCCCCGCAGTGGTTTCGCACAGCAGAGCCCAGCCAGCGGCTACCGCCCCTCTGGCGCTTGGCCGGCCCGAGGCCGGGCCAGGCCGGCGAGCTCAGCAGGGGCGCGGGCCCAGCCGCACGGCGGGAACCCCCGGGCTTGCCGCCCGGCCCTGAGCGCCGCAAAGCGCCGGGGAAGGGAAGGCGGGAGCACCGGCGGAGGGAGAAGGCCGCAGCCAGCCCCAGGGCTCTGGAAGGGCCCGCCCCGCCACCGCGCCTCCAGCTCGCCCTTCCTCCTCNGCTCGTTGCGCTCCACACGGGCTCCGCCGGCAGCCGGCGTGGCGGTCGGGGAGCGGCTTCCTCGCCCGGCCTGCGCTGGCCGCGCTGCTCCCGCAGTGCTCCCACTGCCTTGTAAATAGTGAAGCTAAGGGTTTCTGCCGTTAAACGGAACAAAGGGGGAACAAAGAGGGGTGAATGGCTGAGGTGGTACGGGCTGGGAGGCGGTGAGGGAGTCGAGAGGGACGGAGAGCAGCCGCAGCCCCTCGGGTGGAGCGGCGCCTGCATCCCCAGCTAGTGCGGGGACGGGGGGGGCGGCAGCCCCTCGCCCCACGGGGCGTACCTGCAAGAGGGCTCTTCTGATCCCGGGAGCATTTGCACTGATCCTTTTGCTTGCTGGCCAAGTCAGATTCCCGTGGCCTGCTCGCTCCCCAGCCGCGGTAGAAAACATAGAAGAGAAATCACAAAAGCAGTTGACAGAGATTCTCATTTGCACAGGTTACAGTGACAGTGCTGGCTTGGCAACCAGGCTAAGGGGAGTTTGAGAGATGTATCAGAAATCTCCAATATCTGTTCTTACACACTGACCACACTGCAATTTCTATTAATGAAAAATATTATAAAAGGGCTTTTTTTTTTTTTTTTTAAAGATCTGTATTTCATTTTTTTATCTCNCTCGGCCACTTGAAGCCGCCACTGTCAGAGCCCTGGGGAGAGCCAGCTTTGCCTAAAAGGGAGGAGAAAACAGAGCTGCTTTGTGGGGCGGCTGGAGAGGAGACTTAAAAGCATGTGGATGCCCTGAGCGCCTCGGGTTATTTGTTATAATCGCTTTTTGCACCTTTTCAGCCCCCGCAGTGGTTTCGCACAGCAGAGCCCAGCCAGCGGCTACCGCCCCTCTGGCGCTTGGCCGGCCCGAGGCCGGGCCAGGCCGGCGAGCTCAGCAGGGGCGCGGGCCCAGCCGCACGGCGGGAACCCCCGGGCTTGCCGCCCGGCCCTGAGCGCCGCAAAGCGCCGGGGAAGGGAAGGCGGGAGCACCGGCGGAGGGAGAAGGCCGCAGACCAGCCCCAGGGCTCTGGAAGGGCCCGCCCCGCCACCGCGCCTCCAGCTCGCCCTTCCTCCTCAGGCATTCGCGCCGCCGCCGCCCTACCGCGTAGGGTGGGCCTCAAGCGCCGCTGGGCGCCGCCATCGCGGGTCTCTTACCCGGCTGGGCGCCGCCATCTTGTGCCCTCCCCGTGCGGTGTGTCGGCCATGGCGGGGCTGCTGTGCCGCCTGCTCCTTTGCCTGGCGGCCGCCGGGACCGCCGCCGACCTGCTGCTGGAGGAGGCGCGGCGCTCCGTGGACCTCAGCACCCACCTGGCCAAGGTCTCGGCCGAGCTCAGCCTGGCCAACGCGGCGGGCGGCACGGCCGCCTCCGCCTTCCTGCTGGCGCTGGAGCCCGGCCTGGAGCCCCGCCTGGCCTACCTGGGCGTGCAGGTGAGCGCGGGCCGCGGGGGGCAGCGGGGGANACCAGGCTAAGGGGAGTTTGAGAGATGTATCAGAAATCTCCAATATCTGTTCTTACACACTGACCACACTGCAATTTCTATTAATGAAAAATATTTTAAAAGGGCTTTTTTTTTTTTTTTTTAAGTAGCTGTCTATCAGCTTGTACTTTCTGGGGGGCATCCCCCTAAGAAGTGGATAGGGACTGTATGGAGTTTGTCCTACACACATTAAGTCTTTTAAACAGCAGCACAGTGATCAGTCTGTTGTTTTGGAACAGGTAAAGGGTGAGGAAGAGGAAGAGAACACCTTGGAAGTGAGAGAGACTAAAGTTAAGGGCAAAAGGTGAGTGTTGCCTTCTAAGGTCAGTATCTAGAGTTGTGCATGGGGTTTCCACAATCACCCTCACAGTCGACCAGAAGTACTACCCCGGTCCCACATACCTAGAGATCCTGGAGTCTTTTGTTCCTGAAAAGATCCACTCTGTACTCAGGCTGCATCCTGGGGTGCTACAGAGCCAGGGAGCACAGTTCACAGAAGCAGCCCAACCCAATTCCTGCAGCCCAAGAGTAGAAGTCATTCCCCTAACTCAGATGCTCTTTCCTTGAGAGGGAGTATATGTCGTTTTAAATCTCTGCACTGAGTCCAATACAAGCAGCACATACCTGTTTCTCACAGCCACCCATGGCTGGTAGTGAGAGGAGAGCCCTATAAGGGAGACAGTCTCTCTCTTAAACACAACTCAGCTGCCTTCAGGCAGGCTCAGCTGTGCTTAGTCTCTTGTACTTAAGGCCTCAAGTAATGCCCTGTTCCTTTATTAAGGGACATCAGGCAAGAGAAGCATTATAGCTATGGTCATACTCTTACCCATTGCTCCCTTTGAGGTCTGAAATGATTGGCAGTGCTGATTACAGAGAGATTGTAAGTGCTTTTTGACTGGGTCCCCAGAGCACCGCTTTTAGTCTGTGATGTGGGGAGTACCACAGTGCACTGGATACTGTGGTGCTACAGGGAGAGGAGATGCTGTCTTTTGTCCAAGGCTCTGCACTGCCAAGCTTGGGATATTGTGCGTACACTGCAAGACTGGGCAGGTGGGTGATTTCTGAGCCATGAGAGCTGAGAAGTAGAGGGTGCTCGTAAAGTGGGTCAGAAGCATGGTGCTGCTGGGTTTCAAGAAGACAGTAGCTGTGGAGTTAAGTTACCAAGGTGGACCATAGTTTCTAACATACCTGGAGGCCTCATGTGATCCTGGTCTTGGGCCACCAGGCCCAAGAATTCCGTTCACTTCTGCCATCACCTCAGTCCATCTGGTACATCCTTACAGGTTTGGTGAAATCTTAGTCCTTTCTGTAGATCCTCAGTCCAAAACCATGCTCATTTTCTGGTTGTTCCTTAGTTTCACATCCTGTGGGCAAAAAGCTGAGAATGAACAGACTTTGTGGGAACAGGTGCTTAAGATATTTTTGATTTGTCTTTTGGACGTTTGCACATGCTTCCTCTGATTCAGATCATTCTTGTCATCTGGAGAAGAATGGAAAAACCCCTGCTGCAGAATGCTTTATAAATGCAGAACTATGGAGGGGAGCGTGTCACCATTCGCCTTTCAAAATGGGAACCAGGTGTTTTTGTGAAGCAAAGACTGTAATTGTGCCTGGACACAGTTCACCCTGTGCTGCTTCCTGTCCTGCTTCCCCAGTCAAGTGTAAGCACACCCTCTGGGACAAGACGTCTGTGCCTTGGAGAACAAATAAAATGTTGGCCCAAATCGCGCACAGTATATGTGATATACGGGCTCCCATCCAGAGGGAATGTTGCAGGCGTGGATCTGATTGCTCTCTCAGTGGAGATCTTACATGACTTACCTGTTTTTCTCCCTTCCAGTGGAAAATTCTTCTCTGTGAAGCTGCCATCTCCTTTGGCACCAGGAGCCAAGGTCCGTGTATCTGTTGAAATGGTTTTCACACATGTTCTGCAGCCCTACCCCACCCACATCACCCAAAGCGAGAAGCAGTTTGTGGTCTTTGAAGGAAATCATTATTTCTACTCACCATACTTCACCAAGACCCAAACGACCCGGGTCAAACTGGCCTCTAGGAATGTGGAGAGTTACACCAAGCTGGGCAACCCTTCCCGCACTGAAGACATGATTGAATATGGCCCCTTCAAGGACATTCCTCCATACAGCCAGGTAAATGTCTGTGCAAAGAGGTTGTGGCTCTGCAGAGAGCATCTTGCAAACACGGCACCTGTGTCTCAGAGGCTGGAGAGTGGGAAGCAGAGGCTTTTGTGCAAGAATCTCAGGTCAAGCCTGAGTCAGCCTGCCTGCAGGCTAGGAACATGTGCTCCAACGAGGTGCTTCTAGTGCACATGTGATTGCTGACTGCTGCTTAGTGTCCACAGAGCAAACCAAGCCAGTTTGTACGTGGTTCTGGCAGGGTGTATTTGCAATGGGGTGGACTGCATCTCTAGCCCCCTCACTGTTATAATGCAGCCAGATGTGTGGGGTGTGAGCTATGAGTACACCCCAGGTACCCAGTGCCCTGTGTGAACTGGGCTGGGGTGGCTCAAACCTTCCTGTGCAGTCGGCGGCTTCTCTCTGCAGAGTCTGTCAAGGAGGCTTCTCTGTGGGACATGGGGACAGATAATTAATTGTGAGGGGAGGTTGCTCCTTCAAGTCTAATAGTTTATCTTTTTTCCTTGTTAGGACACTCTGAAGGTGCACTATGAAAATAACAGTCCATTCCTGACCATCACCAGTATGACCCGAGTCATCGAGGTGTCTCACTGGGGGAACATTGCGGTTGAAGAGACGGTTGATTTAAAGCACACAGGAGCAGTGCTGAAAGGGCCTTTCTCCAGATACGACTACCAGAGGCAGCCAGACAGTGGGATCTCTTCTGTCAAATCTTTTAAGGTTGACATTTTGCATATTTTTTTTATTTTTTTTTTTACTGTGGCTTCCCCCTGTCTTACATCCCTAGAGGGAAAAAAACCCAAACATACAGTTGTCCTTTTCCTTTGCCTTTTCTTTGGTAACCATACCCAAGTAATAAGGAAGTATTAAAGCTCTGATCTATTTTCAGAAAAGGCTCATGCTAGATAGAAGTAGCTTTTGGAGGTAGAATTAGGAGGTTATATGCTTTATTGCATCTGTTGGCCAAATAAACTGCATATATCAGGGCATGCAGTGTTTTTTCACACTCCCACTCCTCCAATCTCAGGGATGCTCTAAAACCCATAATCCCTGTGCTGACAGCTCTGCTTTCCTTTTTCCACTGTGTGAAGGCCATTCTTTCTGTCCCCAACCACTTATTTTCAGAGTTGCCTTCTCTGTCATCCTCATCATGTTGAATACTATTTGGAAACTCACCCATTCATTTGTTGCTCACAAAGTACTCAACAAGAGTTAAAGCTGTGGCTCTGCTAACCAGATGTGAAAAGTATTATGTGTTTTCATCTGAACCAAAACCTTTCTCGCTGCTTGAAGCATCCAGGATTGATTGTTGTAATTCTCTGAGGTGGTGCAGCCAAACAGAAATCTCATTTTGCTGAGCGTAAAGCCAGCAAGCTCAGTGAGCTAGGGCAGTGGCCTGGAGTGAAAAGGGAATTGCTGTCCTGGTGGGCATGACGAGATACCTTGCTGTCTGGGATATTTGAAACTGGGCTGGAGAAAGCACATTCATTTAGAGGCCAAGTGATTTTTGTGCTGGCAGCCACTTCTGTGGCTGATTGCTTATAATAGCACAATTTTACCACTCACTGCAACTGAATGGCTATTTTGTCATCTCTCACGTGGGAGCGCAGTTTCTTGATGCTTAAACAGCCATTATTGGTTTTGCCACTTTCACTGGAAATATTTCCTAGCCAATGTACTGACTGTGCTTCTCTCCATACAGACCATTCTTCCAGCTGCTGCTCAGGACGTCTATTACAGAGATGAAATTGGAAACATCTCTACCAGCCACCTCCTTGTCCTGGATGATTCTGTGGAGATGGAGATCCGTCCCCGCTTCCCACTCTTTGGGGGATGGAAAACCCATTACATCATTGGCTATAACCTGCCAAGCTATGAATACCTCTACAATCTCGGTGGGTGGCACAGGGGAAGGGAATATAAGAAACCTTTTGCTCGGTGTTTAAAGGTGGTTGCTGTACAATAAAGAATTCAAAGCTGCAGTACGCTGTACCTTAGCAACAACAGTTGCTAGCTATTATTTCTAGAATATGCAAATCCACCTTCTTTTCTGTGCTTCCGTCAGGTTTTGTAGACATCTGGTTAAAGTATACTTGAGTGAGCTAGTGCCCCCTGCTGCACAATGTATTTGTTTGAATTCTGCTCTTCTGTTAGGAGCTGAGCTTCAAGGTTGCCCCTTGTTCGTTGAGGAATTGTAACCACCCTCTGGTCTGCACTCTCTTAGGTGATCAATATGCCTTGAAAATGAGGTTTGTTGACCATGTGTTTGATGAGCAAGTTACGGACTCGCTGACTGTCAAGATTGTCTTGCCAGAAGGTGCCAAGTAAGTATCATTACTCCTGGCTTGTTACTGTACATGATGCTCTGTTAGTGGCAATTCTCCAGCCTGCTCTAATGGCTTGAGGACAGTGAAACCAAACCATGACTCTGCATGTGGGAGAGACCTTGGAACACAGCTTTGCTTCCTTTTACAGTGTTCTTTAAACTGCATAATTGGCCCTGAGCTAGAGGCCATGGTTGGCCAGCCAAGTCCTAGGTTACATCATCACAAACGCTGTAGAGTCATAGAATCATAGTTATTAAGGTTGGAAAAGACCTCTGAGATCATCTAGTCCAACCATCAACCCAAAACACCATGCCTACTAAACCATGTCCTGGAGTGTCACATCCACACGTTTTTTGAACACATCCAGGGATGGGGACTCCACCACCTCCCTGGGCAACCTGTTCCAATGCCTCACCACTCTTCGGTAAAGAAATTTTTCCTAATATCTAATCTAAACCTCCCCTGGTGCAACTTGAGGCCATTACCCCTCATCCTATGGCTGGTTACTTGGGCAAAGAGACCTACACCCTCCTCTCAGGAAGTTGTAGAGAGTGATAAGGTCTCCCCTCAGCCTCCTCTTCTCCAAACTAAACNTGGGAGACAGTGTCAGAGGCTTTACTAAAGTCCAGGTAGATAACATCCACAGCCTTTCCCTTGTCCACTAGGCGGGTCACGTTGTCATAGAAGGAGATCAGGTTGGTCAAGCAGGATCTGCCTTTCAAGAACCCATGCTGACTGGGCCTGATCCCCTGGTTCTGAATGTGCTTGTTGAGCGTACCCAAGATGAACCATTCCATAATCTTCCCCAGCACCAAGGTTAGACTGACAGGCCTGTCATTCCCCGGATCCTCCTTCCTGCCCTTCTTGTAGATGGGCATCATGTTGGCCAGCCTCCAGTCATATGGGACTGTCTGGCTTTATTCACAGGAATATCCATGTGGACAGCCCCTATGAAATCAATCGTGCTTCAGACGAGCTTCACTACACTTATCTGGACACTTTTGGACGTCCAGTTATTGTGGCACACAAGAGCAACCTGGTGGAGCAGCACATCCAAGACATAGTGGTGAGTGCAGCCTCTCTGCATGGTTTGCCTGAGCAGTTGCACTTCCTCTGTATTCAGCAGCACTGTCAAAACACTCACACTGGGTCCCAGAAATACATCCTTGCTGGACTGTATGGCCAGTTCTGCTGCTGCCTGAGGGGAAGAGTTCTTTCCCTTAGTAAAATGGGTCACTCCTCAGTGTTTTGAACTTCTCTTCCAGGTTCATTACACCTTCAACAAAATCTTGATGCTGCAGGAACCTCTGTTGGTGGTTGGAGCTTTTTACATCTTGTTCTTCACTGTGATCGTCTACGTGAGGCTGGATTTCTCCATCACTAAGGTGCTGTATGAAGAGCCCTGTGGGAGCATTAGTGGCTTGCTCAGCTGATAGTTGGAGATTTTTCATACCAGTAATTCTTGGTGACTATGCCTCCTGATTGGATATCTTACTAGATGCTTAAATGGAGCCCTGTTTTTATGCTACCTGAGCATTGATAGTCCTGCAGGGTTTGAACTGGTGTGCTACGGCTAACCTGAGTTTTACCTTCTGGATAAAAAGGAATCCTTCCCCAAAAAACAGGAATGAAGCAAGGATGTCTGCTATTCTCCTTCTGCTACATTTTAACTTACTTTTTGTTAAGCTGTTTGTTGTGGTAGGCTGAGTGCTGAAAGGTGCTTGCCCTAGTCAGTATTTGTACCATTCACCTAATTACTGTCAGTTGACTTAATTGCAAAGGGAGCAGTTTCTGTAACAGTCCTGCAGCAGACTGCAAGCATGGCTTGATGCAGGTCAAAGATACAAATGCTTTGATCTTCCCTCTGTCCTCTTGCAGGATCCAGCTGCTGAAGCAAGGATGAAGGTTGCCTGCATCACAGAGCAAGTGCTTACTCTGGTGAACAAGAGACTTGGGCTGTACCGTCACTTTGACGAAGCAGTGAATAAATACAAGCAGTCACGGGACATCTCCACCCTGAACAGCGGCAAAAAGGCTTTGGAGACAGAGCACAAGGCCCTGACAAATGAAATAGCCTCTCTGCAGTCTAAACTGAAGACAGAAGGCTCTGACTTATGTGATAAAGTAAGAAATATTTTTTTTTTCCAAGCTCTCTTATTCTTGGCTCCATCAAGTACTCTAGGTGAGTTTTAATTTGGGATTTAGTTTCTGCAGCCTGTGTATTTATTTTTTGCCTCTGAAAATGGCTTGATCCCTGCCAGGGGAGCGTGAAGATCAGTTTATTCTTTTTGCGGTAATCTTGGTTATGCAGCTGTGTAAGTGCTGCTGTGAAACAGCTGCTTGTGCTGTTTCTTAAACAGCCCTTGAACCAGCTGCATGAGTACAGGTTGATGCTTTTGTAACGCAATCCTGATGCTTCTCATTGAGCTCAGGGCAGTGACACTTAGGCAAAAATGGAAACTATCAACACATTATCAGTTCTGACTTTACTACTGACAGCAGCCAACCCAAAGTCTTCTCTCTCATCTCTTATCTTCTTGCACGTGTGAATTTGGTGCTGACAGAATTGTGGTAACATGATGCTCCTCAGGGGATATTTTGCTGTACCATGTTGAAAGCCATGGCACAGTGAGCAGGCACCCACTGTCCTTTCCACCCTCTGCTATATTTCAGCACTTACCTGGAACAGCCACTTAACCCCAAGTGAGGGACACTGTAGTCTCTCAGGTCCATTCAGTCAACAGCCACCTTGCTTAATCTGTTACTGTCTCAGAGTAGCTCTGTCATTACAGACCTTCTTCAGACACACTGTTAACGTTAACTGTAGGGACACAGCTTTCAGCTGTCATAGTTGTGATTTAGCTTGAAGCCTTTAAAATCTATTATTAAACACTCCTTAACTGTCATTGCACCTGTCTCTTGCCAGTATGGCTCCTGGGTCCTCAGCGCCCCTTTATCTGCTCTGCTTAATTATCCATTCCTGAGATGTTCCTCATAATGTGATGCCAAAGAGAAGTGGTGGCTCAGGAGGCAATATTCAGGAACTGGAGATGTTTCTACTTCGCATTGACTTGATCTTTTGCTCCAGCTTTACCGTCTTTTCTATTCCAGCTTCACCGTAGGGATGGTTTTTTGTCTCCTCTAATACTCCCTTTGTTTCTCACTCCCATAAGGTAAGTGAGATTCAGAAGCTCGATGGCCAAGTCAAGGAGCTCGTTCTAAAGTCCTCGGTCGAGGCTGAACGGCTGGTAGCTGGCAAGCTCAAGAAGGACACGTACATTGAGAATGAGAAGATGCATTCCAACAAGCGCCAGGACCTGGTCACCAAAATCGACAACATCCTCGATGCACTGTAACTCTGGTTTAGCGACTGGGTTGAGGGGAGAGGTATGAAGGGAGATGAGAAGCCTGGGGGTGGATACACTTTGAGCCAAAACTCCTTCCCAGCAAAATTAGGGGAAAGTTGATGTGAAATGTCTGAAAGTACATTTTGTTTTTAGATTTTTCTATAGAACCTGTCTGCTCAGCAACATGTGCTGTGCAAGGGACCACAACATCATGCTGTTCGGCTGGGTAACAGGGTTTCTCTACCAGAGGCAAGGCTCGGCCAGGTTGTAAAAGTCTCCTGCTTTTGATTTTCCCTGTGTAGATGTGCCCCGACTAAACGCACACAGACAGCCAGTCTGGGCAGAGACACGCTCATGGCAAATCTGAATGTCACATCTCCAGAAAGAATAAAAGATACTTTTGTTCTACTTTGAAATGAAACTGCCACTGCCTTGCCTTCACGTGTTGTGCAGGGGTGGGGGGAGGCAGAGGTGCTGGTACAGAGGGGCTGAGTGGCCCTATGCTGCCCATGGCCAGGCAGTGCAGTTCTCTGGGGAACTGAGTTCAGCCCTGACTGCTCCCACCTCTCATCAGCTCTGGGCCTTGAAGGTAGAGCTCTGCCAGGCCCTGACCCAGGCAGGGGAGAAAGCCAGGCCCTTGTTCCCTAGAGACATGCCTGCACCTGCACTCTTATGGGGAGAAAAAACACAATGCAACCCCTCGTGCTAGCCTCTCACTTTGTGCAACATGGTTTCGTGCTGCATGTGACAATAGTCGCTGCCCTGTTGCAGAGTGATCTGAGCCACCCCGGTGATACTAGTGCCGAAAGTGACTGTGCTGTGGGGTAGAGGTGCCACGGTTCCTGCGCTGGCTCCGTGTGAGGCTTGGGGCAAACATAGCCCCCATGGCCCAGCACTGCCTTCAAGCCCTGTGCAAGTACCAGGACATCTTCCAGCTCTTGCCAGGCCACCCGCGCTGCCTGTCCCTCTGTCCCAGGCCCACGTAGCCAAGGTCTCTGTCACCAACACACTGTCCTTGCCCTTTATTACCCCCCTTATCTTGGAGGGGCTTCTTATCTTGGATAAAAGTTGTCCTTATCTTCTGCTGGGATGCTTTTCTCTTTTTAGAGGATGCAGGTGATGGGAAAGCCCTGCCCCAGACCACACAGCTTCCAAAGTGGGTTTATTAATCAGGAGTGTTTTGCTGCAGGCCTGAAACCCAGGCATGTACCACATTGTCTGCCAGGTGCCAGCTCCGTCCCATGCCCACAAGCCTCACCCTGCAGTGGGGTGGGCAAGCCTAGATCCCCTGCCTTCCTGCTGCCTGCACAGGTGCTATTGGGAGCCCTGGAACTGCGAGTCCTGCCTGACCAGGGTGGGAATTACCAACAGCTAAAAATCAAATAAATCATCATTAACCCAGTGCGCCAAAACACACATGCACAGTAGTCAGATGTACCAGGGGCATCCAAAGCCAGATGGGCTGCCTGCTGCACCCAGGGCAACACAGGCAGGTCCAGGGGAGAAAAGGGATCAATCTGATGATCCCAGAGACATCTTCAACTTTCTGTTCCCCCAGCAGAGGAAAGGCAGTGCCACGCTTCTTTCCCCACGTTCCACCTTTGCTTGGCTTCCCAGGCAGCCCAGACCCCTGAGGATACAGTGGAGCTGATCGTGCCCCTCACATCAAAGCCCTGGGGTTGATCGTGTGTCTCTATGGCTTTCCCTCCCTATCCCATGGGGTTCTCAATCAGCGTAGACTTCAGCCCTCACAGCTGCTGGGCAGCTTCAGATCCTGCTTGTTAATGGAAACAATGGCAGCAGAGACAGCAGCTATAAATAGGCTGGATGAATGCAGCCAGCCCCAGCAAAAAAGGCCTCCACTCCCCAAGGAGAGCTGCCCCAATTCCAGAGGCCGAGAATAAAACGGCTGCTGCAAGAAGAGATGCTTTGCTTCTCTCCCCACACCTCCCTCCTGCCAACCTCCCCTGTTCTGCCCCCAGTGCTGCTCCTTCAGGGCCAGCTCATGCACAGGGGAAGGGCAATTCAGGGCAAGTGGCCCAGGGATGCCCCTGCTCTGGGGCTCAGCGTGGGTCTTTGGGGTGGGCAGGAGACCCCTGGAGAGAGGCTCTGGCTCCTACATGCTTTGCCACTGGGTTATGAAATGGGATGGAGACATTCCCCAAAGTGAGTTTCATCCCCCAGAGGGGTCTCCAGCCTTTGTACCTGCTTGCCTGTACCAGCAACCCCCAGGGCTGCTGGGGAGCCACAGCAAAGAGGCACTCTGAACCCCAAAGTGTGAAGCCCCCTAGCTAAGCCCCATGACAGGAGTAGCTGGGCTTCCACAACCTGTGACAATAGCCCGCAGCACCACATACATCAGGGAACCCCTTCAACAAACACACAGCAGCAGAGTGACCTAGAAACCAGAGCAATTCTGTACTCCTGCACGTTTACTCCCAAGAATAAACTAGAAAAGGAGGAGGAAGAACCACAGCACTTACCAAGAGCTCAGGGTCTGCAGGCGCTGGGGGAGAGCCAGAGCAACAACACCTGATGGCACCAAATAGATCAATTTGGGCTGCAGCTGTTTGTCTATGCCAAATTTAAAGGGGGCAGCCTCCAATCCATGAGGTCGGTGAAAAAATGGGGAGGGCTATTGGGTTGGAAAGGCAGTCAGTTGTCCATCTCCTGCCATCCTCCCCTTCAGCTCTGAGGGCTCAAGGGGATCTGACTTCAAAATCTCTCTTGTGGCTCAGTTTTACAAACTATAAATGTATCCAAGGAGGTTTCAGAATGATCTCCCTGTTCAGACCCCAGTGACAAGCAGAGAAGAAGCCCCTTGCCAGATGTGTGTCCCAAGGTGCCTGCTGAGGATGGACTTCCTAGGAAGGAGTTGCTGCAGGGCAACCCAAAAGATGGCAGAGCCATCAGGGAGCTCGGTCCCTTTTCCACATGTCTCGGGCTGTGCTTGCTTTGCTCTAGCAGCTGCTGCATCGTTCAGCCAGTGTCAACATGCTGGCCTCTGCCACCAGGGCCAGTCCAGCAGGTCCTTGGCCAGGGCTGGCCTTGCTGGCACCATTTTTGGCTGGCTTTGGGATCTCCCTGAAAGCTGCTGCTTTCCAGGGATATCCTTTATTTCTTCCAGGCTTGGCAGCTCATCAGGTGCGAGGAACTGGAGCCAGCAAGTTCCCAAAACATCACAGCCAGCACTGGGCAGGGGTGGTTGCACTGCCACCAGGGAATCAAGGCAGGAGGGCTCCTCTTCCCTTCATCTATGCTCATGGCCATCTAACCTGAGACCTGTGGAGAGGATGAATCCCAAGATGATAGAGAGGACAAACTCCATCCTCCTGCTGCCTCCAAAACCAGCCAGACCTTCAAGAGAGGGCTGAGAGCTGCAGCAGGACTGGGCTTTGTCTCTGCTGCTCTGCACAGAAGCTTTTCTGGGCTAGGAAGTTCACTTGTGATCTTGTTCAGAAAAAATAGCCTAGGGAGGCTGTGAGGAGTTCGGAGGCATCTGTCAGGGGAATTGCAGAGCAGCAGAAGGAAAAGAAAAAGGAAGGCTTGGATAAAGGAACACTTGAGACCCTCCAGCAGATTAACATCTCATGGGTAATTAAAGCTGAGCCCTGCTGGCACTCCATGATTAGTTTCACTCCTCTGCACAGTTTGGAACCAAAAGGTTGGAAGGGCTGAAATTTGCCTCCACAGCAAAGGGAACAAAATGAAGAGAGAAGGAAAAGAAAGTATATGTAGAAGAAGGAAAAGGAAACCACACAAATGCAAGATTTGCCGGCGAAAGCGAGCAGCCATGATTTCAGGTCTCCAGCTCAGCGCAGCCACCTGCCTCGCACGGGGTGGCACGCAGCTCCCCGCTGCCTCCCTGCTGCTCCCCCCTGCGTCCCCGCACCCCACAGCTCCCCTTCTCACCAGGGTGCTGCCCACCCCATAAGCTTCTCCTGGTGGTCCTGGGCAGCCAGAGAACAACTCCCTCTGACTTCTCACTGACAGTCCTCCAAGGGAAACTACAGAACTGAAGATGTGCCCAGGAGGTCCAACCCATCCTCCAGTGGATGCTCAGACTCAGGGGCTGGAGAGAAAATTGGGTTTTATAGTCAGGTGCAGTGTCACTCCCACCCACACCCTCAGCCCTAGCCGGCCCCCCATCCACCCTCCGTGGGTGGGGATAGCTCAGTACTATTCCTGCACCGTTGACTGTCTCCCCTCCCCATGCTGACACCTCCCCTCTGCTCCATAGGGACCAACAGACCAACGACCTTTTTTTTTTTTTTTCATCCAACCAAATAAAATCACTGGGCTTAACTCGGAGAAAATCCTGCAGGTCTGTGGTCGGCTCTGGGGGGTACAACGCTTCCATACGTCCCGAGGAAGCATGTCCAAAAGCACACCTGGTTTAGCAATGCGTCTTCCAGCTGACCTGACCCCGCCACTTCACAGGGAGGCAGGGAGAGCTGGAGCACATGCCGAGGGCCATGCAAGCAGCCATGCTTTAATGCTACCTGCTGAGTTACAGCCTCAGGGAGCGCACACCTGCAGGCACACCCATGTGCACACCCTGCACCAGCACAGGGGTTTTTGGGGAGCTCCCAGGTTAAACAGCGTCTATAGTCTATCGCCCTTCATCTGTCCATGGACCATCCCTGGCAGCGGGGCACAGTGCCTGGGGTACCCCAGCCCCATGGCAGACCTGGCAGCCACCCTCTGCACGGCTCCACAGAAGGACAGACAGACTTCCCCATGTGTTTTTTTCATCATTGCCCTCCTGCCATCCCCAGCGGGGCTGCCTGGCTCCCAGTCCACCCAGTCCAGCGGCTGCTCAGCACCATCTGGTGGCTGGGGACCAGTGGCCTGGGGGACACACAGCTGGTTTGGGGTCATCCCAGGCTGCTGGCTGGCTGAAAGGTGCTACGGGATTTCATACCCCTTCTCACAGCTCCTGCTTCTTTGCCAGTGCAGGGTGGGCTGTGTCCCGGAGGAAGACCATGTCCCACCAGATGGCAGCACCCGGAGGACCATGTCCCAGCAGGCTGCAGTGCCAGGAGGGATGGGATAAGGTCCCCCAGGTGCTGGTGGAGCCCATGGGGCTCACGGTGCCGCCATGGCACCTCGCCGCCTCTGCCGCCACTAGAGGCCGACACTGCCCAGGGAGGCCGCACCACCATGGCGGCCACCCCAGCCTGCCTTGGCCCTGGCCCACCACCGGCCCTGCCGCTTGGGGGACCCATTGCCGCACTGGCCTGCGGGCCAGCCCCAGCTTAGGACGGTGGCGAGCATCTTTCTTTCTTTTTTTTTTTTTTTTTTTTTTGTTTAAATGTATTATATTTTCTTTCCCCCCCTCTCGCTCCTCCTCATCCAATTTGTCTTCGAGGCTGACACGAGAGAAAACCCCAAATGACAGCGCCTGCCCGGCACAGTTTTACCACAGTATCCTGAAAAAGGCATCTGGCGAGCTGATAGTGCAGGGGGGCTCCGGGCGGGAGCCCCTGCCGGAAGCGGAGGACTGGCGGCGGTTGAAGGGCCGATGCTTCAGTGCGGGCAGCAAACAGGAAACGTCCCCCGGGCCCGGGGAGCTCCTCCGGGGCCACCCCAGGGTCTTGAGGCACAACCAAGGCGGCCCACCCCACTGGGGCCATGGCGGGCCTGCTGGGACCCCTGTCCTCCCCACCCAGACCCACTGCCATCTTGTGCCAGGACCCATGTTGTGCCTTTGAGGTGCCTCCTCCTCCTGAGGGCAGCAGCCATGCACACCGCAGCTGGAGAAGCTCTGCCGGGACCATGCGGGCCTCGTCTGCGGTGGCAGGCGAGAGCCGGCTTTGACGGCTTTAGCTCAGGGGACGCCCGCTGCAGGTGCCATCTACATGGCTCTGTGCGGTGCCCGGCCTGAAGCTGCTGCTGTGCGAGGGGCTCCGTGGGTGGGGGGGGCCATCCTCCTCCCATGGGGACACGAGGGCTGTGTGTGGTGGTGGCCCACGTGGCAGAGCCATGAGATGCAGAGCACCGCTTGGCCAGCAGGGATGCAGCTGCATCAACCTTACAGCCATGGGCTGGAGAAAGCGACCTGAGTGAAGAGCAACCCAAGAGCATCCCACACCTCTGAGTTTGGCATGGCATGGGACACTCAAAAGAGAGTGTCCTAACACTCCTAACGCCTCCGAGAGCACAGGGGTAGGCAGCAGAGAAGCTCACGGCTAAAGCAGGACCCACACCGCATGACACATTGGATACCTCCTCAGCGAGAGGAGACGTTGGCCTCGGCACGTGGCCAGCTCTGCTGGCTGCCTCCATGTCATCGTGCCTCTGATCACCCAGCCCCGCCACATCCATCCACCAGGAGACACAATTAGATGCTCTCTCCCCGTTCTTCCTAGTTCCTGACTGTCTGAGGCTACTGAGCAGCTGCGTAAAGCTCTTCCCTGGAGCTCATCATTAGGATGAGTCTTTGCTCTCAGACCGGTACACAAGCAAAAAGGCCCCAGGTACTGCTTGCCCTCTGACTCTTGAACTGGTCCAATCTGGAGTGGTCCAGGGCTTGCTGGGCTTGATCTGAAGACCAGAGGTGCTAGCTTTCCAAATATCCTCCCAGGGTGAAATTGTCATTCTCACTGCCCACAGAGCAGCATTACAGCGGCAACGGTTCAGAGCAGGGACAGGGAGAGCGATGCTCAGCGTCTCTTTGGTAAACCTGCCATGCAAAGAGAAAAAGGGACTGGTGAAGGAAATGGCAATGAGGAGCTCAGGGCCACCCCCCAGGGGATGCTGCTCCTAAAAGCCAGGCTAGCGTCCTCAGCCAGACCCAGCTGCTCAGGGTGAGGGTCACAAGCAACTTGGCACCAAAAATCCCTGGGTGGATTTTCCTCCACGGGTCGCTTTCTAGCAGGCAGGTTCATAGGGCTCCCCCAGGGGCTGTGCGACAGAAGCACAGCCCTCCTCACCCTGCTGTGGAAGGGGGCTCATCCCTGTTCCTCCTACCTCTGTTCCTTGCATGCTGGTAAGGGCTAGGACGAACCCATGGCCAGCCATGGGGAGCACACCTCTGCTCCCTACCCCATGTTGCCACTGCCATGGAGTTCCAGGCAGCCAAGACCATACTTTCCTGCTGCTCAGGGGACTGATGTTTATGCCAACAAACTTTTATTGTAACCTTTGGTACCAGGGGAGATCATACAAGCTGGAGGCATTTGGAGGGGGCTGAGGAGGTGGTGATGAAAGAATAAATCCACGTGGTGCGGGTTAGCAGCAGTTGGCACGGACAAGGTGTGAGCTCAAGTATGGAGGATCAAATGAGTACCAGCACTGGGGGAGGTGAATTACTTAGGTGCTAAAGCTAAAAAAGGAGTAATAGAACAAGAACATCAGAGTGAGCATCCTAGCAGAGCTCACTGTCCTGGAGAAATTGGTCCCTGATAACAGCGGCTGCTGTTTGGGTTATATAAAACCTGGCTTGTTTGAAAAGGAGCTGGTGGGAGAGAGCTGCAGGAGCTGAAGGACTCAGCATTGTCCAGATAAATGAATGCGTGAGCCTCAGCCCTGAGCGAGGCTGCAGATCTCCAGCACATGGACGGATGCGAAAACCTCTTTGCTTTATCCCAGCCAACAGCCCGAGAGCACCCTGGCAAAGGGAACAACATTGCCTCCGCAGGTGACGAGTGCAGAGCACAAGCAGCAGCCCGCTCATCCGGCAGGAGCCAGGAGCACAGGAGGAGGACATACATCCCATGGGCAGCAAGCTGGGCTTGCACCCTGCCAGCCCTCCCTGCTCACCCCATCCCTGCTGGTTCCTGCACCCGCAGTGCCCACTGCCTTCTCTGGCACAGGGCACATGGCACCCCAGGCCAGCTCTGCCCACAAAACTTGGCGTAGCCTCGGCCTTGGGACATCCCCATGCCAGACGAGTAGAGCAGACAGGAGATTTTGCTACCTTTGGGACACCGGGCACGCATGCCACAGGGTGCCTCCGCACGGCAGCTTTATGAACAGGCAACAGGTCTGCTGGAGGGCAGTGCCAAAATTTGTTGTCCTTACTCTTTGCTGATGATTTGCAAGTGGACTTCCATTTTCATGACCTGCATTCAGCATCCCAGGCTGTCCGACAAATAAGGTGAGCGAACAAGTACGGTGGGGACAGACGGACACTGCACACACTTGCCTCTCAGCTTCTAGCTCCTGCAAGATTTACCGTTCACTGCTCACAGAAGATGATTTTGTCACCCATCACTGCTGTTTGTGCGTGGGCCTGTCTGCTCCCACACTGGCACCGGCCACCTCCAACTTCACAAACAGGAGCGAGCAACACCTTTGCAGCAGCTCGATCGGCGCATCAACGCGTGCTTGCAGCCGGCCCTGCCGACCTGCAGGGAGGGGGGAAGGAAACCGAACTGGAAAGGGGTTGAGGTGGAAAATGCCTCTCCCTGGCTCTTCACCCAGCCCAGGGGAGGGAAAAGCCTTTAGTTCCCCTTCTTACGGCAGAAAAGGAGGAGCTGGAGCTGCTCGGGGGATGCCGCACGTAGGACGCGCCTCCGTGCCCCCCCCCCGCCCCGGCCATGCCCCGGGATTGCAACGTGGCGAT
>VZTL01076816.1:5452-35054 GCA_013400535.1 Scopus umbretta | reverse complement strand
CGAGGGTCCCCCGCCCCGGCGGGCCGGGGCCGCAGCGAGGCCGGCGGCCGCCAGGTGTCCCTGCAGGCCCGCGCTTGCCCCGCCGCAGGGCCACGGGGAGGGCCGCAGGGCCCCGCGGAAAACCGGAGGCGTCTCCTGGAGGTGGAATCTCGTTCCTCCCGCCTCTGCCCGTCCTGGTTTGGGGTTTTGAGGCGTTTTGCTGGCGCGGCCGGGTCAGCACAGAGCCCGCGCTCTGCTTGCAGGGAGGGATGCGGGAGGGACGCGGGGCGAAGGCAGACTCGGCCCCACCGGAGCCCAGCTCCTGTAGCTACTTAATTAAGCCCTGGTTTGGGGCTGCCTTTTCTCTAACCTAATCTGGTGCGACTGTTGTTTGGGATGATGCCATGGGCAGGTTTTGAGGGCCTGGATACTCCCTTGGGAGAGACTACAGCAGGGGGCAGGGAGGGAAGGTGATGCAGTGGAGGCTGGGTAAGGACACGGATTGCCTCATTCAGGTGGGAAAGTGTGTGACCCATCAGACAAGAACATTGCCTGAAAGAGCAGCTGAGAAAGGAGGGCTGGAGGGAAAACCACCCCGGGGGTCACCAAAGGTGATGGAGCAAAGGAGGCCTCTGAGAGGTTCTTGTACCTGCACAGCTGGAAGCTGTGGGGTGCTGGAGGAGCTGTGGTGATTACCAGGGGACTAGGTGGTGTGGGAGACACTGAACAACTAGGCTTCTCTGGCAATGCAGGCAAGGCCAGAGCAGCTGACAGCAATGACGAGGGGAGCTTTGTTCCTGTGGACAGCCATGGCAAAGCACCTTCTTGCAGCCAAAAGCTCTCCTGTCACAGTCAAAGCTTTGCTGGTGGGAAACACCAGCAAACCCAGCCTGGGTAGGAACCCACAGAGACGTGCAGCAAGCCCTGCTAATGTTAGTGTTCAGGCTGGTATGGAGGGGCAGGTCCCCCACCTGCAGAGGTGGGAGGATTTGAGGGACAGGGATTGCCAAGGGTGATGCACGTGCTTCAGGCAAACCCTTCATCCCTTCGTCTCTCCTCAAGGGCTGTAGGGGGGGATGCAGATCTGCAAATGCAGCAATGCTGGGAAAAGCAGCATCTACCCCCTCTGCCCCCCCAGCATGCTCCAGTATCTGTTTGAATGCTGTCCGCCTTAGTTTCCTCCCCTCTGACAATCTGACATTAATCTCCCCCACGCCGCTGTCCTGGTCACGTTCATTTTTATCACAGTTCCGTTAGTGCCAGGCTGAGCTTTCCGGGCGCTGGCGGGGCCCTGCATGCTGTCCTCGTGCCGGTGCTGCCAAGCCCCCGCGGTCCCGCTGCCAACAGTCTCCCCAGTGGGGCTGCCCCCACCCTCGCTGGTCGGAGCTGCTCACCACATCAGGATACAGAGCAGCGCACCAATTCCGGCCGGGCTTATTTCAGTGCTCTGGTCAACCGCAAGCACGGCGGGTTTCACAAACATGGCATGGCAGCCCCACGCAGCCTAACGGATGCTCCGGCTGCTCCATGAGACCACGCCAACAGCAAGATCCCCGCAGCCTCCCCAAAGCAAGCCCAGTCCAGGTCTGGTGTCTCTGCTCCAGGCCAGCCATCCTGGGGCCAAGTGGGTAAGAAGCCTGAAGTGTGTTGAGCCTCCGTGGTTCTCAGCCTGGTTTGCAGCACTTCAGATAGTGCATGACAGGCCGTGGGCAAGGCAGAGGCTCCACAGTGGATACCTGCCTTCTCCTGGCAGCTCAGGTGAACCCACGGCACAGCACAGACCTGCCTCTGCCAGGCACAGCTGTGTGAGCCGGGCTGCTGCAGAGCAGGACGGTGCCAAGCCCATGGGCAACCCATGCTGGGGGGAGCTGGCCCAGACACAGGCTCAAGCTTCCCACCACTTAATGGGTTATCAGGGCTAAAAAGTTATCACAGACAAACAAAAGCTGGTGCTGCGTGCTGCTGGGCAAAGCTGTGGTTTCAGGAAGGAGCCTGGGCAATCACTGCAGCTCACTGATGGAGCAGCTCCTTACACTGCAGTAAATGCCCCTGGCACTGGTTTGCACCAGCAGCTCTGCTTGGGTACACCTTTCTACTCAGTTAAGTTTGGCTCCTGGTGACTGAGGCTTCAGCAAAAATCTAGTAAGCTGGAGCATGACTGAACCGGCACAAAAGGGCCTGCACAGTCTGGGAAATCCCATGTACAGGCACAGGCTCCCCCCTGGCCAAGGCCTGCTCGGGGCATTGCCTTGTGTCCCAAGGAAGCAGCACCCCACAGGCAATACCCTGCCTGCTCCCTGCTGCTGGGGCCACATCCAGCCCACCTGTTCCCCAGCCCCTTGAGGAGGCCTGGGCCCCTCACCCGTGCCCATGAATGCCATGTTTTTAGGCAGGAGGTGCCACCCACCGGCTGGCTGCCCGCACCGGTTGCCAGTCCCCTTGCGACCGTGCTTTCTACTGCTGCACCAGAGCACACAGGCACCCCAGCGCTGCTGGTGTGGGTCTCTGGGTGGGGAAGCCCTGGGGAGCAGCAACCCAGCAAGGCAGGGCTTTGTTGCTCTCCAGGTTTTAGCTTCTAATTTCTCCTGGTCACAAATGATTTAAAAAAAAAAAAAAAAAAGAAATAACACCTTTGCATGCCCTACCTGTTTACCTGCATGCCCCCTGCCTTTTCCCAGGATCCGCTGGTGCCTGCACACATGCCCCATCCCATCATCCCAGGGGTCTCTGGAGCTCCCCTATGGCAGCAATGGCCTTGGGTGGCAGAGAGATGCCCTGGAAAAGAGCTGGCTGCCACAGGGGATGCTCTGTGCCATGGTGAGCTCCCATTACCCCAAGGTACTGTCAGACTCCCCCAAATTCAACAGTGCATTTAGTTCTTCTTGAGCCAAATATCATTGATACAACTAATAACTGGAGAAGCAAATATCTGACCAGTGATACAGGTACCTTCTTACTCCATGAATAGACATGTCCTGGAGGAAAGGGCTCAACCCCTTTCCACAGCCAGGAACGGGCAGCACAGACCCTGAGGGAGTCGCAGGTGTTATCTGGGCTGTTGCCAGCAGAGAGGCACCGAGATCACCCACTGCCATCACCTCTCCTCTCCCCCCTGCCACAGAGGGCCCTGCACACCGTAAGCCCTCCTGCAGGACCAGTGATGCTAGGGGGGTCCCAGGACACACCGGGAAGGGTGTCCTGACAGAGACGGAGCAGCGAAGCAGCAGCACCTGCCCCAAGCGCATCCCACCTGCCTCAGGAGGCAGAGGCTGATGAGAGACACTCTTCTCACCTGTCATCGGCGCAGCCTCTTCTCTTCAAGGTCCTATTGTGCCCCTCTGAGCACATTTGGAAGCTTTGCCAGACTAATCCTGCCTAGTATTCACCCCCTCTGTACCTGGGAAAACAATGCCAGCCCTTAACTTTCTAATCCCGGCAAGCCGGGGAGCACCCACCCTTTGCTTTGAAGGCAGCCCTGCCTGTGCCCATCTGTGGGGCAGGGCTGGGAGCCTCCAACCTCCGTTGTCGTCCCCTGACAGCTCCAGGAGGCATCTCTCACCGCTGGCCCGGTGTGAGCGCGGGCTGGACGGCACAGCCTGTTGGAGGGGGCACAAGGAGGCCATCATCTCCCCCTTCCCCTGCCGCAGCAAAACCCACGCAGAGGGGAAAGGCTCGTGCAAGCTGCCAGTGGGCTCTGCCCGTTACCTCCCCTGGAGCCCCAGTGGCTCAGGGAGGCTTGCAAGGGGCTCTGGGGCTGCTCAGACCTCGGTGAGAGCTAATCCGCCCAGCCCAGATACTCCTCCATCTCCCTCCTGTGGGAGGGCAGGGGGGACGTGGTGGGTCCTGATGGGAGGGGAGCAGGGTCATGGTGTCCTGCCAGCCGTGGGACCATCCCTGGGGGAGTGCTGCTGTCCTCGCCCCCCGTCCTCCGAGGGCCAGGCTGCTGGGGAGCGGCGGGGTGTAACGCAAACAGGAAAGCTGGCAGGGACCCAGCCCTTCCCAGCTGGGACAGGAAAGAGATGCGTTGAGTTGTGCTCAGAGCCCAGGCTGGGCAGGCTGGCGGCTGCAACAGGGACACCCAAGCCCCAAACAGAGCCCACCCCAGGGTGCCCATCCTGCCAGGCTCCTCTCAGAGTCACCCCATCCCTTTATGCCCCCTTCGCTGCCCACCCAGAGCTGGATGGCTCCCAGATCCCCCGAATCTAAAGACAAGGGTCTGTTGCCACCCCTTGGGCTGGAGCCTGCCGGTCTCGGGGCCCCAGGGGGCATCCCGGGGTTGCGGATGGGGCTGCAGAGACCCCACACCTCTGCTCCGGGGACAGGGCCGGCCCAGCAGCGCGGGAGCAGCTCGACGCCTGCACAGCGTCTCAGCCGTCCCCTGGCTGCCGCACAGAGGCGGGAGTTCGGCAGATAGGAAGCCAGGGAAAAGCAGAGGCCAGAGGAGGGAAGACGTGCCTACAAACAAACTAAAAGAACCGAAGAGACATCCAAACTCCCCGGCCCGCAGCCTGATTCAGCAAGCCTGGGGGGTCCCCGGCTTCGGCCGTGCTCCGGGAGGACGGCGAGCCCGGCCCCGGCGCCGCAGGAGGGCACCAGCCGCCCGCTTTTGCCCGCGGCCGGGGGAGGCGGCGGCGGGGAGCACCCGAGGCTCAGCCCCGGCCCGGCTGTCCCCGGAGCAGCTGGGACGTCAGGCTGGGCAAAGACACGTTAGAGCTGCTTAAATCTACAACCTGCTTTCTAATGCACAGACCCCCTCCTCCTCCTCCAGCGTCCCTAACCCCTGTTCACCCCCACAGAGGGATGTAGGAGACATGGGCACGGATGTCCACACGGCTGACAATGGGCAAGGAGGGAGCAGGACCCAAGAGAGATGTTACCCCAGCATCCCAATGAGAGGAGGCGATCCCACAGCACGGGGCTCCCCAGCTCCTGAGGGCTCCTGGTCTGCCTGGGGAGCAAGAGAAGCCTCACAGCCCTGGTCTACCTCTCTCCCAGCAGAGGCAGCGTTGGTACTTTGGGGTTAGAAGTAGTGGGGTTTGGTGCACTCTGTAAGGAAAGGGCTGTGTAGCCCAGGCTCATCACCTTCTGGTAATGGGTGCCCACCACAGCCCCGTGCTGAAACCCACCAAAGTGTGGTGGGGCCAAAACACTGCTGAACACCCACCTGTATTCAACCATGCTGGTTCCCGCAGGACCCCAGCTCCACCCAGGGATTGCCTGCAGTTTTGAGTGTAAAAGCGCCCCGGACAAGACACAGAAAGCCAAGGGAACAGCATGGTTGTGGGTTCAAATACAGCTATACCTGACTGGTAGGAAAAGTAGCTGGAAACTCACAGTGGTTTCCTGATTTGGGACTTCAGCAAACTCTTGGAAAGACCCGATGGATGGGCTGGGGTCTGCTGTATATTTTTCAAGAAGGTGGAGATGGGGGGAGCCTTTTCTGAGAGCTTCTCCAAGCCTTCACCCAGGCCCTGGCTCCAGCCGTGGCTCACACAGACCACCTCTTTCTCCCACAGTGGTAGAAAACAGCCTGGCCAAGACACATCCCAGCAAACACCAAATTACTGCCTAGGCTTGAGCATTGCAGAGACAGAGGAAGAGAGGCAACCACTCAACCTCCCTCTGTCCCCTCT
This sequence comes from Scopus umbretta, assembly GCA_013400535.1. Lineage (NCBI taxonomy): Eukaryota > Metazoa > Chordata > Aves > Pelecaniformes > Scopidae > Scopus > Scopus umbretta. The sequence goes on along the minus strand of VZTL01076816.1, from coordinate 29,442 downwards.
GCCGGGTCTCCAGCACCATCCCGAGCCCATGCCCACAGCAGCCACCTTCCCCTGCACTGTCAAGCCCAGGCATGTCACCTGTCACTGCACCGCTTGCCTTTATTTGAAATGCCTTGCCGCTATCTCCCAGCGACATGCCTCTGTCAGTGGCATTATCCCCCCTGTCAGCACCCCAGCCGCCCCGCAGGTGTGAAGACAGGATGGTCCTTTGTGTGCAAGCCTTCCCTGGCCACCCTCACCCCCGGCGCTGGGCTCCCTCCAGCCCTGGCACGCCTCCCCCTGGCTTTTCATCACCTCTCTTCTCACCTGTCACAAAGGGCAGCCCTGTCCTGCGTGGGAACTGGAGCCGCAGTGGGCTGGCCTGTGCTGCGCATAGCCTGGAGGTTGGTCTCGCTGGGGCTAGGCTCCCCACGCAGTGAGGGAAGCAGAGAGCCGGAAGCATCTCCTGGGCAAGCCAGGATAAAGGACAGGAGACATCCCTGGAGAGCAGGCTCATGGGAGCTCCTGGACACCTCCCAGAGAGGGAACATCTCCATACCTCCTACCTATGGCCATGCAGCCAGGAGAAGAGTGATTTTGGGTGCGCACTGCTCCATCACCCTGCACAGAGAGCAGCTGTGCCCCTTGGGTACAGCCTTCCATGGTGCTTCTCAGTGCGGGGAGAAAAGTACTCCTCACAGAGGGGCTTGCTCTTCACTGATCAGTGTTTAAGAGGCATTTGGACAAAGCCCTTAAATAATTTGCTTTAACTTTCGGTCAGTTCTGAAGTTGTCAGGCAGTTGGACTAGATGATCATTGTAGGTCATTTCCAACTGAACTATTCTATGCTCTTCTAATCTAATCAGAGCTTTGCAGCTCCAAATGCTCTTACCACTGTGAAGGAGCAGGTCTGACCCCCTCCTCTTCTCCTCCGGTTCCTCCTCTTTGCAGTTCCTACCTCATTTCACTGAGGAATTTTCCCAGGGAGGACAGCAAGATATTTGTCATTTTGCCCGACGGGGTGTTTGTGTGCAGGAGACGGGATGGTTTGCAGAACAGAGAGAGAGAAAACAGGTTACATCTAAAGTATTTGCAGCTCTTCCTGTAACAGCAAAAGATCTGCTCGCAGCTCCTGACCTGGCACACGTCACAGCCTGTGTGCTTGTTAGGTGGCCTTGAGATTTACACCTGGCCACTGGGAAGGGGCAGGGAAAATTTCAGTCCCAGCAGAGGAGCAACCAGAGACCGCACTGCCCTGGCCGCCTGCCCTGCTCCAGGCCAGGGATTTCTGTGGGCTGGGGATATCCTGCTCCCTCTGCCCCAGGACAGCAGGTGCTGCCCAATCTCAGCACATCCCTCACCCCTGGCTGCACGCACAGCTCCAGCACAAGCTGCCGTGCACGTCCTCCAACCAGGACAACAGGCAATGGAAAGGGTCAGCTCCTCTGTGCTGCGGGCTGGTGACCTTGGGTGCTTTGCAAAGAAGTTTTCCCCTCCCCTACTCCAAGTCTGCAGAGCTTGGAGGGAGCATTAAATCACAGTGATTTAAAAGTTTGGTTTGCATCTCATTGGCCCCAAATTGAGTGGGACTGGCAGCCTAAATCCCATAGGCAGGGGGCAGCTTGCAGGAGAGCTTCCCGCAGGTGGGATGGAGGATGGTTGGTCCTGCCTCCATGCACCAGAGGTCCCCAGGACAGACTCACAGCGCTGCCAATGCTGCTGAACAAAGTCCAAGAGCAGCCCCTCCATGCCCATCCAGCAGCTTTGCCCTGGCTGGGTCTGCCAGTGCAAAAGGGAGATATGAAGAAAAGATACCGCCATGTCCTACAGCCACACGGAGCATCAGGGACACATTCAGCCCTTCCAATTTTCCCTGGAGAGCATTGCGCTAGCCTGTTTCCTCACCCCACGCTGTGCTGCACGGCACAGCCCTGCTCCAGTCTGGGATCACAGGCCCAGCAGTGCTCAGGCAAGTCGGGGCAAAGCTGGCACACACTTGCCAAGAGGCAGCAGGATGAGGGGCACAGGGTTAGGCTGGGGAAAGCTTTCTTCATCATGCCTTCCCCCTCTCCGAAAACAAACTAGGCAGCTCACTATGCTCAGTTCCCTACTGCACTCTCCACTTTCCAAAGCCCTTGCCAGACATCCCTCTGTGCCTCCCCTCCTCTGCAGGGCCCACGCTGCAAGTGCTGGCCCTTCCTGTCCTCTGTCCCACAGATCATTAACTAGCTCTGCTCTCTCTCTTTTTATTTTTTTTCTTCTTCCCTTTTGAACATATCAGCCTCATGGAATCAAAGAGGCATTTCAGTGACTCAGGCGTTTCCCATTGCCCTATTCCAGCATCCTCTACTCTTAACGCTGAGAGCTTTTCACGTCCTATTTGGAACTGATAGGAAGCCCTTTCATTGTTTCACTACATGGATATTAACACTGATGAAGGAAATGCTCCATCTGATAACAGAACCGTTGAAAAGAGCACCATTTCCAAACGAGCGGACTTGGAGACGGTGCATTCCTGCAACTCACACCAGCTCAGCACACTTGCCTCAGGCAGCCCCAGCATGGCCAGGACCGGCTCCCCATAATTTGCATCCCTGCAGGCTGGGATCTCGCATCAGGACCACCAGAAAACAGGCTCTTCCCTGTCACGGGCACATGACATTGCCCAGGCTTATTCTTAGATCAACTTGGCATCTTCCAGGCTGTAAGGAAAAGCGGCAGTTGCTCTGAGATGTTGGGACTTGAGTAGCCTGATGGCCAACAGTGAGGTCAGCCCTTGGCTGGAGGGAACATGTCTCGCTCAAGAAACCAAGGAAGAAAAGCATCCCACCTAGGAGGACATCAACTGGCATTTAAGGCATCCTCTGAGCTGGTGTCAGTTCTACTTACCAGCTTTTAATGAATTAATCCTGAAAGCTCCTCCTGGGGACAAAGCCTTTCACTGGAGCTCAGAGAGACAGAAAGGCCCTTGGGGGATGGCTACAGCAGACAGCCAAAAGCTCCATCTCATGACCCAGCACAGAGTATAGCCACCAGCATTTCCACGGGGCTTCCCAGACCAATGACAGCTCTGTCCCACCGAGGGGCCCCCACAAATGTCACAGGCAGGTATGCAACTTCTCTTCAGGCTGTACCCAAATTCAGGCACCATCACAGCGAAATGCCACTTTTCAAAGCACTTTGATTATTTCAGGACTCTGCTCTCCCCGAGACCTCTCCAAATCTGGCTGGGCACTGCAGTTTTCTGTCACTCCTGAAAGTAATTTCCTCCTGCTGTGGCTGCCCTAATCAATTAGTGACCTATAAATAGCTTCCCTGACTGCATGGTGACATCCAGAGTGCATCATCACTGCCAACTTCCTCCTTTACCTAGGGAGCAGGCTTTTTCCAGAGTATGGAGGGCGGGTGGGGAACACTCCTCCGCCCAGCCCTCTTTAATGCTTCCCACCACTGGCTGACTTTCTGCTCTTTGCCCATCTCCTCCTGCTCCTCTGCAATGGGACCGATTCAGTCTTCAGCAGTTTGATGTTCTGGTAATACACGGACCAGTACAGAAATGTCTCTCTCAGGAGTGCTGCTCTGAACCCCTACCTGAGCTTCCTTTGGAGTGGTGGTCACTCCTACACAGTCCCTCCAAAAAGCCCATCCCATCCACTCCTGAGACCATCAGGGTTGGTGCAACCATCCCAGCAGATGCTCCAGTGTCCAGAAACGATGCTCAACACAATCTCTGTTTGACAGCAAACCTCTCAATTCACTAGATAGGCCAAAAAGAGAGTCAGGAAGCCCTGGAGGGTCACCCAGCACAGGGACCATGGGGCAGTCTGCAGCCGAGATCCAGCCTGGCAGCACCTACCTGGGACAAGCCTCTTCCCACACTGGCGCCACTCCCCATGTCTCAGGCAGGAGGGCAATATGTGGCCACTGCTGCTTGCTTATTGCTGCAGGAGAGCCATCATTAGCTGTCTCTTTCTTCCCCTGTCCAAGCAAAAATAATTAAATCCTATGTTAACAACCAAAACATTCATTGAAAGCAACATGGGACCAGAGGGAATGGGGCGGATTGTGGCTGGCTGGCAGGTGCCCCCACTTTTGCTGTCATTTCTCTCTCCCAGCTGATGTGCAAACCCCAAACTTGATGGGCCCATCGGGCTTTTGCTCTGCACTTGTTCAGTAGACAAGTGATTGAGGGCTTTGGCTTTTGACTTACTGCAGCAGCCAGGCTGGCTCACAAGCCTGGAAATGCAGGAATTCATATTTTGATAAAATATGTGTGTATATGTAGAAGTGGAAATCCAAGGTCATCTATCAGAATACATATATATAGGTTTGTTTTTTTTAAAACTATCACTCAGCTCTTGCCTGGGCTGTGCGGGAGGGCTGTCCCACAGAAGCAGCTATATCTGAGGAGCCAAGAGACTCAGTAGTTAACAGATTTCTTTTTTTCTTGTATCTTGCCTCTGAAGGGCTGCCTCTGGCACCACCGGAGGAAGTCACCCAGTGTTTTGTTCTCGTAAACTGCCCCTTTGATCAGCTGCAATTTTAGTGGATCAAACAGCTCTGAGGACGTAACTACAAATCCCAGGACATGCTATGACGGGCAGGGAAGTGGTGTCTCCAGCATGAGTTGGCAAAGCCTGGGCCATGACAGCCAGGAAACAGCCCCCCACCCTGACCCAGCCCAAAAACCCCAGTGGGCATCTCCAAATTGCCACAATGGCCGGAGCTGACTGTTTGGCTAGAACAAAACTCCTGGGACATGGCTCGATAGCGAGGGTCCTGTCCTGCCCTTCCAGCATGCTGGACCACAGCGCTGGGACTCTGCTGCTGAACCCTGGGCACACAGGTTTTCCTCCACCATCCTAACCGGTGCTGACTGCTCCACCACTACTTCCTTTTGCCCAGCTCGTTCCCTTTCTTTGGGAACTCACGAGGCCCCCATACCTGCTCTCTGGGCAATCCCCACTCCTGAGCAGTGGAGCAGCCTGCTCAGAGGTATCCAACCCCACCCTGGATGTGGACACTGGATGAAAGCCACCATAAGCCTCAGCAAACCATCCATGGTTATCTTTCTGGGCACACAGAGAAGGGCTTGGGTGGAAAATTAGATCCTCTAGAGATCAGGCTTCAGGCTGTGGCATAACCTTGCATGTTTGACGTATTTTTTCCACGTACAAAAAGCAAGGGGCAGGAGCTGAGCACATAGTTCCTCAGGAGGGACCTGAGTGGTGCCTGCATCTGGTGTCCCAATAAAATATACACCAACCCACCATATTCTTATCTGTTAAAAGCGCATTGGTCTGGGAGCAGCTGCCCTACAAAGCCAGCTTTCCAACTGTTTTGTGCCACGGAAGTGCAGCCCCATGTAGAGTGTCTGCTGGCTAATAAAGTGTTGGGCGTATGTTGCACTCTTTCCCTCTGTGGTAGCATTAATAGGCCCTTTTCTCTACCAGGTCAGCTCTTTGCATGCATATTTTCAGGGGTCTTGGAAAGCCCAGAAAATCTGTGGGACTGGCACAACCTGAGCTTTCATGACTGATGTGCACAGAAAAGTGTGCATGCAACACGTCTCTTGTGCCCCAAAACAAGGGAGCAGAGAGGCTGCTGGTGGACTGGATAAGACCACCCAGCATGGAGGACAGAGCACAGTCCCCCTCCATTCAGCCACCATCCCCTCCATCCCATCAAAAGGACACCAGCCTCCACGGTCTGTTCGGCCCACACATCCCTTCTCAAATACCTTTTGCCAGCTCTCAGGCTGACCAATGCCCATGGCTGCAAGCTCACGGCTAGCGAACTAATCTGGCTGGGACTGGTGCTTTTCTTAAACCTCAGCTGCTGGAGTCAGGGGAGCTTTGGTTTGGTTGTGATTTATATTTTTTTCCTAAAAACAAGGGTATTTTAGCCTTTGGGATTACAGGGGGAAAAACTCTGGCTCCAAAAAAGCAGCAGACAGATGAAAACAACTCCCAGAACATGCATTTTTGACAAATTTCTTGACTTCTGGTCATTCAAACCAATGACACAGAGCAGGGACAGGTTGAACCCCCATGGGTGGATCCTTAGGTTGGGCAGGGAAATAGGACACTGTCCTCAGATAAAACCCTACACAAGATAAAGGCACACAATGTACGAGCCAGGGATGGTGCTGGACCAGGCTGGGTGGGAGCTGGAGGACAAGAATCCTCCATCAGAGGGCTTACAGTGGAGAAGCTTGGCCACAGATGCCAGGCAGAGAGGCTGCATGCCCCAGGGCTCCCACTGCCGCAGGCCAGGGACGAGCCCTAGCAGGCCTGTTGCCTCTTGGTGTGGACCAGCCTTAAGCATATTTCCACACAGCTGGAGGGAAACCCCAGCTGCAGTCCTGAAAAATAACAAATAATAAAAGTGGCTGTGAGCAGCAGCAGGGCTGGCAGGAAACATTCCCAGTAGCAGCTGCTTCCTGAGTGCGACATTTATTTGATCCCCTGGCACCATCTGGGCCATGCCCCACTCTTTGTTTTCATTAAGAGTTTAGAAAAACAATTCAGCTTTGACTAATTGCTCTTTAAGGTCCCAGGCTCACCCTTTCTCCTCCCCCCACATTTCCTCTCCCAACCCCTCACCCTCCATCCATGCCCTCCATCCCCTCCAGCCAGCCCCGGGCTCTCCCCTTCCACCTATGCCACACGTCTCCCTTTGTTCCCACCAGAGATACCTGGTGCTCCCCAGTGCCAGGTGAGACACCTCTTCGTGTGCTGGCCCCCGTGAGCATCCTCCTTTGCCTGCACAGGCAGCACTGGCACAAACACAGCAACGTGTGCCACCATGTGCCAGGCGAGCCCTGAAATGTCCCGCTGCAGCGATGCGCTGGGTTAGAGCCACACGCCCCTTGGCAAGGAAGACAAGGCAGATCACTGACAGGTCAGCAGCACTATCCAGGACCGTCGTGCTGTGTGCAGACGCCTCCCAAATCCTGTGGGCTGGGAACTGCTGGTGCCCTGCCCAGACCCCTCGCAGTCCTCTTTCCACCTCCGACGCGAGCATGTTGAGCTGGGGGAAGCAGCCCTGCGACCCAGCCCAGAGAGGGAGCCTGTTTTGTTGAATGTGTATTTTCCACCCTGGAATAATCAGAGAGAAAAATGTCAAACCTTGATGTGAAATCCTTGCCATGCCGGGAGGGGGGTTGTTATTGCACAGGACTTGTGTGTTCCCCCCTCACCTTGTGTCCTCACCTGATGGCTTTAGCAGGATCCGAAGGGAGGACGAGGAACCGGAGGAATTCCGGCCCCCTAATTACACTTGCTGGGAGGAATTTGCTTTTGCAATATCCCTGCTGAGTTAACCTAACAAGCATGGAGACAAGCCTTTCTTATTTAATTAGCAGCTCCACCGTGAAGTCCCCTCCATGGCACGCACACGCCGGCTCCCCCCTCCTCAAGTGGCGCGCCGGTATTTGTTCCCTCTCCCCTCACCCTTTGCCCTTTGCAATCCTCTGCGAATGCTCAAAGCACTTTTATGCCTTCCTACTCCCACTTTCCGGTCCTAAAAAGTGTGCTTGGGTCGAGGCAGCGGCTCCGTTTCCTTGCTCCTTCCTAACAAGCGCTTCCTGCTCCTTGCTGCCCACGATTATGTGGAGCTCACGAAGCGCTGGGATTTCCTTCTCTGGAAACACCACTGGCTCCTGCTGTGCTCTCCTCTCCTCGGAGGGCTGGGTAACTCATTACTCCAGCCCTGCAATCTCAGCCGGGAAAGCAGCCGTGCGGGAAACCGCAGCCACCAGCCACACTCCTGCTTCCTACGGCGGCAGGTTGGCAGAGGGCTGACCCCTCTGTAGGGGATGATCGGCCAGAGGAAAGTTGGTGGGGGGTGTTGGGTTGGGTTTTTTTTTTTAGCAAGTGAGGTGAGGCTTGCTGCTGGACTGAGGTGGCAGGGACACAGGGACCATGCTCACACGGGCTTGCTGCAAGCCACTTTGGAGCTATCAAAGCCTGTGGGCTGTGCTGTGCTTGAGGGGCCTGGTGAAGCTCACAGGTAGAGCTTGGCTTTCACACAGGGATCAGCCTGTTTCCAGGTGTGCCTCCTCTGGTAGCCAAGGCAGCAGAGAGATTGCTGGTGGGCCAGGATTAAGCTGGCAAGCTTACACTTCCAGCACCTGCACAAGGAAAAAATATTGGGGGTTTGCAAGCTGAACCAGACTGATCCTCTCCCCACAGCAGAGCTGTGCTGGAAAAATCCTGCAGCCAAGAGTCTTGCCCTATTCACCAGGGTAGTTAGACTTGTACTAGAATGAGAGATAACAGAAAAATAAGTTTTCTGCGCCTAGAGAATACATTGTACTGGCCTCACAATGTTGGTTGGGAATATGAGATTTTCCCCTGCTGTGAACTGTAGGGCTTCAATTGCTCCGGTTTACACTTCTAAGCCGTGTTGGCAAGTGTCAGCTTCAAACAGGAATACCAGGACCCTCTTTCTATCCAAAAAGTTGACCAGTGGGACTTTTCTCATCACCTGTACCCATCTGCTTTTCCCCTTTGCTAGCTGTGCCAGCCCAGCTCAGAAGCGGGGGATCAGGTGGCCATTCCACTGCTTGCACTGCCACTGACAATGCTCAGCACCATCCAGAATGGCTGTTACAACACCTCCTAGTACCCCAAGAGGGAATCCTCACCCACACACTGAAAGAAAGGATAGGGCAACAGAGCAGCAACGTTACAACCAAGGGCAGCAGCAGTGGAGCACTGTTTTTTACATGGCTGCGAGATGCCAGAAGAACCGCAGCCAGGACACAAGCATTGGATGGGCTCTCTGGTGCAAGGGTAAACTTGGACCAGAGTAACTTGCAGAGAATTGAACTCACTTGGTGGGCTGTCAGAGGAGAATGGAGCTGAAAACCCTCTCAGAGACGACCTGTTGTGCCAGCACAGAGCCTGAGCTTGTTTAATCAGCACATTGATTAATTGAACATTATGTGGGCATAAGCGAGGGGGAATTGCAGAGATCTAGGAGGAAAGCAAAGATAATCACAATAATTATTAATCAGTTGAGGTCTTACCAGCTAAAGCACAAGCACCTTTAAAGGAAATAACTCAAAGATTAGGTGTGGAAGAAGTTTTGGGAGAAGAGCTCAATGTCTCATCTCCCTGCCTGGGTTGCAATCAGCAGGATAGGCAGGAGGAAACCCGAGCTGGAGGGGGCATGGTAACAAGCCCCCCTCTTGGCTGTAGCCCTGCTGGTGGATGTGGGTGGAGAAGAGGAAATAATGCCGTCCCTTAGGAATGGGTCCGTTGCCAACTGCTCTAACACATGGCAGCTTGGGTTTCTCCAGGGCCAAATCCCAGGAGGCGCGGGGTGGAGATGCACACGGAGACAGGACCCCTGCAGGTGGCATGGGTGCATGGCATGGAGGAGACGTGCTGGGACGAGCCTGCGGTGGAAGAGGAGCAAGGGGGCACTGCCATGGAGGCATGGAGCTCCATCTGGGACTCATTGCCATGGGGCACTGCTTGTTTCCACACGAGGTCACCTAAAACATGCATGTGCTCTCTACTGTTGCAGTGAGCTCTCATCTCACCTCAGCATAACGTTTTTCCCACCGGGGTGCAATTGTCACCAGAGGGACTGCACCTGGGACTCATGCCCGGAGCATCCTCAGGGTGGCTGCTGACCTGCATCCTGCCCCGTGCTGAGGACTGAAGCCACAAACATTGCTTTGCTCCCGTCCCTGAGAGCGGGGGCCCTGCAGGCCCAGGGCTGCATCCAGCCTGGTGACAGGCACTGCTCGGGGTGGAGGCGCTCCCGGCACGCCGCAGGAAGCGTGACTCGGGTTTCCAGTGTGCAGGAATGCCGGGCGGCGCGGCAGCCAGTTTCCTGCTGCCTGCTGCACGCTTCCTGCCCCCATCCCTGACCCCCACCGTGGCCCCGGCCTTACTGGAAACCCTGAGTGCTGCCCAACGCTCCCAGCCCAGCCACCAGCACCATCCAGGTGGCAAAGGGCCGGCACAAGCCACAGGCTTGCTCTCCCCCTTCCCCTCTGGTTTGTGCTGCTGCTGGAACACAGGGCTTGTTTTCTTTCCATAGGGATACGAAAGGGAATGGGACAACAAAGGGAAACAGAAGGAATGGCACAAGCCCTGGCAGTGGGAGATGACATCGGCATTCAAAGCCCTGGGCAGTGCAAGCCAACCCATCCCATTGGTGCCTGGGCTTTTGGGGCAGGCTAGATGATCCGTGGAGATAATCTAGCATGCTTCTACCTGATTTGCAGCAGCATCAGCCAAACGGAGGGTTCACTCTTGCAGGGTTTAGGCTGTCAGTGCTGTGCTGACTGCTTGGTGGAAGCATGGCTCTTCGTTCCCTTTGCTGTCCAGCCTGCCCTCCCTCCCATCGCCCAGGCCCCGCACCCAGACTCACTCCCAGAGGACCAGCTCTGTCTCCTCCCTGCCCATTGTACATCCATTCCATCCCAGTTCCTGCTGTTCCTTGCTCTTCAGTATCCACCTACTCTTGTGCATGTTCCTCTCCCAGCCCTGATCACCGTCCCTGGGGGATGCTGTAACCTCCTTGGGACCCACCTTAGTCCCAAAGCTGCTCAGAAACAGCACAGAAGGTAAATTAGGGATGAGACTTGAGCTACAAAGAGGGGACCCTGCAGGGCCCTTGGTGAGGAGGTATCTCCACTGCAGACATGGGGTTGAGGTGAGACCAGGCAGTGTGACAAGAGTTGGGCTAAATTCATCCCACCTGCCTTCTAGGCATCCCCAGCCCTTCCTTGACACCGTGAGCAGGAGTCAACCACATGCATACACCCCACTGTGGGCATCACCCAACACCTAATGGTCTTTCCTGGGCCAGACAGTGGCTGCCTGGCTCTGCCACTAGGGATGCTGGTCACCAGCCAGACACCAAATCAGTGTCACTTAAAATGCATCTCAGCTGGCTGGGCAGGAGCATCGCGCACTGTACTAGGCAACCACCTAATCTCCCCAGAGACAGTCCTTCAAGGCTGTTCCTGTTCAGGCGCTGATAAAAATCTGACCAAGATGTTTTCAACAGTAAGCTGGGAGTGATTACAAAGCAACCGTCCCCTACCCTCCAGCTGGGAAAGCTCAGTCTGGAGTTTTCTTNCAATTGGAAACATCTGCAATATTTGTTTTTTTTTTTTTTTTTTTTTTTTTTCATTTTAAGCTTTGGTGGCAGCATGACCTGTTGGTGGGGGAGTCCCAAACACAGGTCCCCAGAACTGGGAGGAGGGAAAGGGATGGCCTGGAGGAGAGGCAGAGTTCTCTCACTGGGGCAGCAGTGAGCAGGGACTGGACCTGGCCTCATCTCCAGCAAAGCCAGGCAACTTCTTTGCCTTCAGGAGAGCTCTGCTGCCCATGCTAACCCCTAGGGAGCAGGGTGGGGAAAGAGAGGACAGCAAACCAAAATGAAGCAGTAGCTCCTGAGGAGAGTTTTCACCTCTGGCTCCCTTTGGGTGCATGCACAGCACAGGTATGGTTGCACTTGCGTCTCAGCAATAAGTAACCCCAATGCAGGCACACGTATCAGGCATCACAACAGGGCCTGCCGTGTAGAGAAACCAGCAACTGCATCTGTCATGGCCCATCCTTCTCCACCAGACCCTCACACCGATGGTGTTTGCTGTGGCCATGTTTACCCGAGTGCTGTGCCTGAAGGAGCTGCACACAGCATTGGGCTCATCCCTACCTGTTCCTTCTTGCTGTCAGCAGGATGAGAGTGCAGCAGTGGGCTGGCTCCCCAGAGGTGTGAGGAATCCTATCCTTTGAGGTTTGCAGTACTTGGAAAAGGCAGAGCTGAGCTGCTGTAGTGTCAGTGACAGCCCTGGAGCCCTCTGGGAGCTGCTTCCAGACAAAATCTCCAAGACCAACCCTCCTCCACTGGTGCTGTGCCAGCTGAAGAGACATCTGCCCTGGAGCTGCAGGTAAAGCTGCTTACGTGACAGATCACATATTGACATTGGTGAAACTCTTCAGGCTCGACAAGACCTGCACTGCAATAAAATGAGTTAAGTCACCCCAAGGTAGCTTTGACCCCCTTGGCTGGGGAGGTATTACACAAACACATCAGTACAGAGATGGGTTCTGCCGTCAAGGCAGGCAGCACCCAGGCAGGGCAGGCGGCGGCAGCAGCCACGTGTCCATGCTAGAACCTGCACGCTTTCCAGGGCCAGCGCTGCCATGCGTCCGTATGGCCCTCACTGTGGCATCAGCCCCTGACAGCTCCACAAGTACCAACACTCTTCTGCTTCTGCAGTTTGTGGCATTTGTGTGTGCAGTTAGCCATTAATTAAAAAAACACCTATCACAGATAAAGTATTTGGCATGGCGGAAGAGGAGATGGCATTTTTGGTTGGAGGACTTAAATACTTTCCCTTTATAGTGCTGCCAACCCACAGCACAAATGTGTCAGTGCATGAAAACGATTCTATGAAATTCAGCAGGCTCATTAGCCAAAGGCATTAATGGTGAAAATTGACCAAAACACCCTGGAAAATAAATCACGAAAAAGATCCCAAGGACAACAGAACTAGCCCAGCACTGGGACACGAAGTCCTCCCCAAGCAGCTCTGTCACTCCCGCTATGAGTTTGGCTCAGCCTTGGGGTTGGACTCAGTACACGCCATGACTGTAGTCTGACTAAATAAAGGATTTAATTAGCACTTCAACTAGCAGAGAAAGTATCACCAGCTGATCTTGGGGAGCAACAGGTACTTTAAAAAGCAGCCTTTTTTAATCCTCAGAGCCGTAGGGAAATTACAAACCAGTCACTTGATGATCAGAGGAAAATTAAAAGTCCAACTTTAGTGACAACAAAAATAACCCAAAGTCACGATGTGCAATAAACATCACAGGGACCAGAAGGCTCTTTAAACAGGTTTTTTAATCTCCTCTCCCCTCTGCTCATAATATTGCCTTTATTATTTTCTGATGCGGAGCCTGATTCTCACAAGTGCAGCGGATGCTGACAGCAGGGTAATGGAGCAGCAGCAATTTCTCCTGGGCAGACCTCAGGGATTTAATATGCCTGCAGAGAGTGAAATGGGTGAGAGGCGGCTTGGGAGGAGAGGGTGAGCTGGGCCAGGAGGTGCCATGCAATAAGGTGCAATAAAGCTGTGGTGATAAAGAGCCTGCCACGCCGAGCAGTGTTCATCAGTGATGGGTGAGTGATGGCTGCTTGCACCAGCACTGTGTCCCTTCTCAGTGCTCTCTGGTGTCTGTCACAGCCGTTGGGGTTGATGGGGAAGGTGCTCCAAGGACAAGGATGGATAGGGGTGGTGAGACCTGTGTCCTGAGGCCCTTTGCCCAAGTCTGCCCATGGTTGAAGGTTGCCAGTCCATCCTTGCAGTCCTTGATGTTCTTGCCAATCCGGGAGACCCAGGCTGTTGTGCAAGTGCCTCCTTGCAGCCAAGGCCCCACTTATTTGGGAGGGTGACTAGCAAGAGCCCCAGACAACAGAGATGCAGGATGGGAGGGAGACGTGCCATTGCCAACCCAGATGTTGCCTCCAGAAGCCTCTCTTCACATGGGCAGGAAGAGTCCTGCTCCCCATTTGGTGTTGCTCATCCAAAGGGCACCCTTTTAGTTGAAAAAAGCCAGTCAGCTGCGTAGGAACAGCATGACTGCCCTTGTTCCTGCAAACACCTCCAATCCCCTTCCCTTCTTTGGCATTGAGTCCCTACAGCATCCACTGACCTGCACATCATCCTTCTCCTGCAAGGGAGATATCTGGGGTCTCCGGCTGCCACAGCTCCTTCTCACACATGCTTGTTGGTGTCAGATGTAGTGGCACAAGCTGTCCCACGCTAAAACAGTCTGACTGAGCACAGTGCACTGACTGCCACAGAGGACAGCCTGAGCCATGGAGGCCACGGGAAGGTCTCTGCTGGGTTAGGAAAAAGGAAACATGTTGAGACCTGATCAGCAGCTTTCAGGATCCCATCCCATGTCTGGCCTCTCAGAGCTACTATCTCTGCCACATTTCCTCACTGAGCTTCACGGCCATTCACAATCACCCAGATTTTGACCACTGGCATGAAACCAGCAGCACTGACAGACACTGAAGAGGAATATTTAATGGTAGGACATAAGTGGCAACGCAACAGATCCGGTCTGAACAGCAAGGGGTGCAGGAAGAGAGGTCATATCCCATCCGCCCCCACACAAGAGCACCCACTGCAAGGGAAAGCTCTCCTGGTGCCTACAGCCCCTGTGCTGCCTGCCTGTGCCCTTCTGCCTGACAGCGGGACACGTGACTGCGGCTGGAGTGATGGATGGGGCCAGAGTCTCTCTTTAATAGTATCTCACAGTGGTTTCCGTAAGTTGATGGAGATTGCACAACACTACCAACTGCCATGCCGGATATATTTTGCAACCAGGGCTTCTATGCCACATCTGTAGGATGATATGCCAGAGCCTTCTGAGGAGGTCTGGGGAAGTTTGAGCACAGGAAGAAAAAAAGAAAGAAAAAGAAAAGGAAAAGAAAAAGAAAAAAGTCAACAAACCTCTTTCCATAGCAGCTATTTTGGTGAGGCACCCTGGGGTGAGGGGAGCCAGCACCAGCCAGCTTTGGAGGCACAGCAGCCCAGCAGGCTTGCTCACAGTTCTGCCCACCTCTTCCATGAGTAGGTTGCAGTGCACTGTGAAACACCCAGATGGGGGCTGCAGACATGGCCTGCGCTCACCAAGTAGTAGCTGCAAGACAGAGCTTGAGGTGGCACCAAGAGAAGGTGGGGAAGAAGCGCTGCTGAAGTGTGATGGAGGCATTGACCAGCTGCTGACGGTGGCTGCAGGCTGTCCCAGCTGATAACCCTAGGAAGCACCATCCCTGTTACCCAGGCTCAGTGGCTCATGCCGGAGGGTGAAAGCTCCCATGGCCTGAGCTCATGCCATCTCCCATCTCCTTGGCCTCTTTCTAGAAGAGGGAAAGGGACTCCAGGATACATGGACTGGTCTGGAAGATGTTGGTGAGGATGTTCAAAGAGGCACCAACCCAGCTGGTACCTCATGCATCCTAGACACCAGTTCCAGGAGTTCCGTGACAGAAGCCCACAGCAGTGACCTAAAGAAACATTGACTCTCAATGTCAATCCACACATTGGCATCGCATCTCACAACCTTCAATGACCTTAAAATACACAGCACAATCCCAAATGCAAACTAGCACACCCCACAGCAGTATCCCCACAAAATTGCCTTCTTTGGAAAAATTTTGTGCCCAGCAAAAGAGCCAGCATGTTGACTCCATCAGATTAAGGAGGCCAAAGAGAGAGGGCTGCAGGATCACTGTGTGTATAGACTGAATCAGGCCACAGGGAAAGGAGCACCTTGCAGGAGCAGGACACCAAAGACATGGGCTGGCTTCCCTGTGCAACAGCCGCTCATCAGCAAGGAGACATGGGTGCAGAGGGAAGCATGGAGCCAAGGTTTCAAAGATGCTCAGGGCTTAAGTGGCTGAAAATTAAAGTGCTGGGACACTTTTTCAGCCTCCACTTGACAGTGGGATGAGATAACGTCAGAAATGCTGAGCGGAGAGCATCTCTTGCAGAAGATTGATTATGCCAGCAAGGAACAAAGCCAAAACCATCACGTCAGCCTCTATCCCCTTGGAGCTGAGCTCTGCCATGTGTGGGACCCCTATATATTGACCAATATGGGTCCAGTTATGGATTCCCCATCACTAATGAGCCAGAGCCAGTGCTGTTCACATCACACCCCTGTTCTGTGCTGGATCTCCTTGCTCCCACCCCAGGACTGGCCCAGCCAGAGAACAAGATTTGTCCACAAATCTAATGGGTTGAAGACCCTTCATGTACCAGGTTCTTCATGGGTGTTGGGGAAATCTTATAAAGACCCAGCAAGACATGACTCAGTGGTAGATCTGCTAAGGACTCCCCAGGTCTTTTGCAACTCATCTATTTTCCCCTGCTCTGCCAATGCATCTCAGTCCTGCCTGGGCTCAGACCTCTGAATGACCACGGCCTCAGTGTAATTGAAGAACAGAGAGTTTATTAAGCAAAGGTGTCTCACTGCCATGGGACGGGGAAGGTCTTGTTGAATTACCTCTTGCCCCAGGGTAAATGCACCTGAGGAGCCACGTTCCCCATTGGCATGAGGGAGAGGATGCACTACGCTGCTTTTTCCAGTTGCTTGCTATGGAAGTGCTCTTTGGCAGCAGTCAGCACTCCAGCTGCAGGGCAGATGTCAGCAGCCCAGGAGAAAGCTTGGGGTCTCCCAAGGGTGCCCACTGCAGCTGAATCCACCAGCCAGCCCAGCTGCAGGACTGCCTGCCTTCCCACCAGCTAATCCAACAATCGCCTGACCGGTCCCTTTCCTCACAAACCTTCCTCTCCTTAGAGGCAGCTAGAAGAAATTCCCTTTTCCCTTTTTCAGATGGGATCTGGACTCCCAGATGCTCACACCAAGCAGTGGGCTCACTTATTTGTCTCCTCCAGTGCCTCCCACTATTTCGCAAGGACCATCCCTGTTGTAGTGCTGTCTGCACTTGCCCGTGCAGCTCAGACCCAGCATCACCCCATGCTGGGTGCCTTTCCCTGCGGATTTGCTCAGCAGCTTACATTTGATGTGCTGGAGTCCTTGCATGCTCCTGTAAGCCTCAGCCACTCCAATGGTGCCTCGGTGGCCTGGCTAATCCTGATCACACCACCTGTGCCTGCATTCTCTCCTTTTAGGTGTCTTGGTGCCACCTTTGGACAAGCAGATATCCAGCTCATGGGCTGAAGCAAGGCTTCCTTCTCCCTTGGATTGCATGGGTGAAACAAAAATAGGCTCATCCTCATGCTAGCAACTTTCCCCTTATTTAGAGGAACCACCTGGGAACATGCAGCCAGCAGAGCTGGCTGCTCCCCTCAAGAGCAAGCACTGGCTTTCCTTTGCGGCCTCAGTCTAGCCTGATTTCATCCCATTTAGAGGTGCAGATAGCCCAAACATTGATCACTGGCCACCTGGGATGTGCTGCCCAGCCTCTTCCCCCAAGGCCAGCCCTTCTCAGCACTGCCGTGCATCACACTCTCCTTACGATGCCATCAGCAATACTGACCAAGTTAGCTCTTATTTGTTACTGCTGCTGCCCTCTGAGCAGGTTAAGCAGCCAAAATGCTCCCTGGGGGGCCTGGCTGAAGGCAGTGGGACTGTGCATGTCCAGAGTACAAGCACCCAGATCCACTTGGAAATGGAGACTGCAGACAGGACCCATGACATGGGGAGTGAGGATGTTGGAGGAATAACATGGAAAACACTGCCTTCAGATTTCCATACACACCCTCACTCTTGGTGGGGGGGCAGAGGGAGAAGAAAAAAAGGGAAGGGGAAAAAAAGTATCCTTTTCAAAGCAAGGATGTGGTAAGGCCCAAACAGCCTCCCCTGACACACAAGCCAGGATGCAGAGATGCTGTTTTTTCCAGGAGGAAAGGAGAGATTTTGCCGTCTCCTCTGTTTAATGAGGAATTCATCTTACCTCTCTGCAGGCAATGGTGGCTCAGCATCACCAACACTACAGCTCCACGTCCCTGGTCTCTGCCCTGTGCCTCAGTTTCCCTACCAGTAAATCAGGCTGATGCTCATCTATGGTAGAGCCATGTGGTGAGGCTTAATCTGTAGCTGTGAAGCTCTTGGAGGCCTTCACAACTTCTGCCATCCATCACCATCTAAAATACACACACAGGGTTTTTGCAGTGCAAAGAGCAGGTCCCAGGCAGGGGGAGACTCTGCCCTTCAGGGCTTGGACCTTCTCATCTCCCCTCCTCCAGCAACAGGCTCCTTTCCCTCATCTCCCTCTTGCACGGGCCAGAAACAGAGCCAAGCTAATAATTCAGATGACAGAATTAAACTGATCCTGATTAGAAAAAGCCTTTACCCTGAAGAGAGCAAAATCTGGCTCTGTGCTGCCTGTAATCCAATAGTCTCCCACGGCCGCGCAGCAAACCCGAAACCCGCCTCCAGGCAAAGACACTTTGTCTTGAAACAAGGGAAGTTAAATGTGTCTTAATGGGAATTTTGACACATTTTGCTTTGATTTTGCTAATGTTACAAAAGTAGCTGCTAGAAAATATTTAAGCCCCTGTGAGGGGTCGGGTCCTCATGTATATGGGCACGCTGCCCAGCTGGGCCCTTCGGAAAGGGATCATGGCTGCAGGGAGAAGAGTCTCGGTGCCAAATCTTCCCACACTTCCCTGGGTGTAACTATTTCATTACAGGTCTATCAGGGAGCCAGGAACCATCCAGGTCCCCCAGTTTGCAATGACACCTGTGGGGTAGCCAGCATCACAGATGGGACCTGTTCTTGTCCCCTCATACAACCAAAAAACAGGGGGCTAATCCAGTTTGAGGGTCCCGCGGCTGCCACAGTGGTGGGGTCTGGCACTGCACTCCATGGGCACTGAGGATACAGGGCTGTGTTGTGGGCATCCCACGGGGCCTACAGGAACACCATCACGAGATGCAGAAAAAAAGGATGCATGGGAATTGCTGCGAGATGAGATGCTAAACCAGCACCCACCTGCGAGACCCTTCAGGAGGCAAAGACAGGTCATCCCCAACATGCCCCAGGGCAAACGAGGATCCTTCTCTGCCTGTTTCTGCTTCACTTGCACTGTTTGTGTGTGATGGGACAGTCACTCCTTGCAGGAGTGACACATAGCTCCTAATCCCAGGCACTTAGTGGGCAAGCAGGATTTCCTCGGCTTTTCCAGCCTTGCAGGAGTGACACTGGCTCTGCATGGACATGGCATCGACCAAGCAGCACATGCTGAGCCTCCCTATGTCCACAGGCACTGCAGGAGAAACCCCGATGAGGGCATAGGGACATGCCACTGCTGTGCTCTTGACGGGGTGGGAGTGGAGACCTCTCTTACCCACATGGAGCCTCCTGGCAGCTCCACCTGAGGTTTTCCCCTCCACTGTTTCCAGCCCGAAGCTGGTGTCTCTCATCCGCCCCTGGCAGAGCAGGGTTGGATTCAGCGCAGGCAGGATGGTGACACAAGCACATTAGTAACTTCCTGAGGTTTTAGCTATTTCTTTCCATTTGGCACCAAAACAGCAGCTGGTGCTTCCCTGGTCCTCAGTGACTTGAGGCCGGGGAGACCTTCTATATGTCAAATGAACCCCATTACTATTTCAGGTGCATTTAACCCCGAAACACATGGGGAAATGCACTGGGAGCAGGACATGCTCTCCGCAGCATGTGGGAACTCCTCTACTCCACATTCACGAGCAGGAGCATTCCTGATGAATGCAGTTTGGATCTTAACTGCAATCCCAATGAAACACGCCACATAGCTCCTGATCCCAGGCACTTAGTGGGCAAGCAGGACTTCCTTGGCTTTCCAGCCCCAGTTCAGCCAGGTCGCCGCCTTGCTGGGCTCGCAGCACATCCCTGGCTGAGCTTTGGAGCGGAGCACTCGGGTACCCGCTGCAAGGCTGCTGCAGGGGCTGAACTAGGGGGACAGCGGGGAAAAAAATCTGATGCAGTCAGGACAGCACTAATCTTAGCAAGGCTGAATGCAAATACCCCAACTGGTATAAATCAAACAAACAAACAGTTGAGGCTGTGGTGTTGCAGGAAGAATCTGTGCACCTCCTTGGAGATGATGTTTACTTGCAGCAGCTTTTCCCGTCCCTGCTCCGGTGGCCCCATCGCTACCCGGCCTGCCGCAGCCCACATTTGTAAGCTATTTTTTGTTGGTTTAACGCAATGCTGCAATTCTAACCCAGAGCCTCAGATTGTCAAACAGTTTTTCTTTTCTTTTCTTTCCTTCAGAAAAAAAAAATACAGCTGAACTAATTTGATGAAAGGGGAAAATAAAATGTAAGCCAGACTAAACACATGCAGTTCCTACCTACAGCCAGGGCCCAGCTTCTCCCAGGCCAAAGTCAACATATGTCAATTTTTAACATGACAGGGCTTTAAAAGGGAGGTTTGAGCACTGGATAGAGGCGGCTGGAAAACATTAATAACAAGGTCTGTCAATTAAAGGCAGGCATGACAAGCCACCAAGACAAGGGCTGGGGGGTTTCCCTTCCTCCCCTTCTCTTCCCTCTTAATTTAGTGAAAAAAAATGACTTATGAAGAAATCCCTCCATTCATCAAAAAAAATGCAGCAATGTTACTAAATGAAGGATGGGCTTTGTTTAGGAGCCCTGAGAACAGCCCAGCAGGCAAGGGTCAAGAGCAGTGGGTTAAGGAAAGCGCTTCCTCGAGGGATGTTCCCAGCGGCCCCACTGATCCCAGTGAGGTTGCTCCCAGTTCACCTGTGTGCACTGGGGAACACTGAACTGTGAACACTGGGGAAGAGCAGCAGCCCAGCTGCCTCCTCCCGAACATCACCATCCAGCGGGGTTTGCAATTACTGTGCCAAGCTGACTTGGTGGTGATGTGCCTGTTGTACTGGAAATGGCTATTTCGGGTTTTGGCAAAAAAAGACCCCTGCTTTTATCGGCCCCATAGGAAGCATTTCTATGGCTTCTGTGGGCTGGGCAGGTTTCTGTCCCAAGCCACCCACTGGGCTCCAAAACAGCTGGGAAAAACAAGGGAAACGGGCAGAGCAGCAGCAACCCAACCAGCCTTTGGAAATGAAGGCAAAAGTGAGTGAGAAGATGGGTAAGGGAGAGTGAGTGTTTCATCAGGGGGTAGAGGGGGAAAGGGCTTTTCTCCTGAAGTCCAGGAAACATCCACCCACCATGCCGGGAGGAGGTTCCCATGCTCCAGAGAAGCAGTGCTGGTTTTCAGGTGGGGGAGCAGGTAAAGATTCAGCCCACAGGGAAACGGCACAGCTTCATTTCACCTTCAACACCTAAATAAATATAGTATCCACAGACACATGCTCTGCACAGAATACACCATGCTGGTGTGCATTACATATCCGTACAGCAGAGGAATTGGCTGGTGGACCAGCTCCAACATCCCCCACGGCAGCATCCTGTCCCCAACAGTGGCTCAGCCAGATGCTCCAGCGGGTCTTAAGAGCCCACAGTGGTCACACACAACCCACTCTGCCTCCCAGCATCGGCTGTCTTAGTCTCTGAAGGGGAGGGGACCTTCCTGGAGACCCTCCAGGTACAGGCATCACGTCCACCCACTGACCTGACAGCTGCCTGTGCTGGGCTGGAGCAGCGCACTTCAAGGGGCTGCTCAGATGTGCGGAGGCTTCGAGGGCTAGGGGTATGGCATGTGGCTCTGCCATTTTGTGTGCCACTTGCCAGAGCGTGGGGGTTGAGCTGGGCTCCAGCCCTGCTCTCAGGTTGCATTTCTACTTTCTCTGGGCCAGCAAATAAAATGTCCTTCCAACACATATGGGGGTTCACTTTGCAAGGATGGGCAGAGCCAGCCAGCCCAGGCTGATTTTTTCAAACAAAATGCTAGGCCTGGCCCCTGAGGGAGTGAAAGGCTCCTGGGCTCTACTAGATACCATCTCCCTCTCTGTTGCGTGCAAAACAAAGTTATTTGGTGCTTTTTTGCTCAGGAGGTTGTCACCATTAAGGACTGTGTCTAAGTACAGACCAAGAGCGACATGCCAAGAGGAAGCAACGGGGAAGGTGAAGTCGGTGTCTTCAGCTCAGTACAGACCAAATGCACTGAGGATGCAGGGACAGGAGAGCCAGTCCCCGAGCTCCCGCACTGCGCACAGCCGTGCCACTCTTCCCTGTTTGGGGCACCCCAGCCTCATTGCCCAGCTTTGGCCACTGCCGTGGCATCACGAGCAACTAGCCCAGGCACAGCCCACCCACGCTTGGTGCCCCAGAGCTGGGGCGGGCAAGAGGAGACGATGTACAACAAGCCAAGCTGGGTGCTCCTGTCCCAAGGAAACGGTACTGTCATCACCAAAAAGCAGCTGAAGGCAGAGCTCAGAAAGCCTTTGGCTCTCCCTGCTCTGTGCCCACAGCTTCTGGGAAGTGCTTCATCAATGCATCCTACCGCCCCGGCAAGGCGGCAGTTGGCAGCACTGGCAGCATCTCCACAGGCAGTGGCTGGAAAACACCAGCCCGAACAACGGGAGCACCTTGGCTGAAGTCAATAGCAGCTGCCTGTGCTCCTTCCACTAATCATTTAAATCATTAGCTCTGGTGGCTTCTACCAAGCCCCCTCTGCCACCCGCACTGAGCAAATGCCAGCTGTCAGCTCACTCCTGGCCCTGTGCTTCCCACGACAATGTGGGAGCAGCAGCGTGGGGCACAGGAGGACTGCTGGGGCACAGGTAGATGGCACCTGGGATGATTTATGACTTTGCAGCAGATATATTGTTTGGGTTTTCCAAGATACACCTTCAGCCATGACTCAGTGGACAACAACTCAGAGGAGACTGACCTGGTGGAGCTGATTGCTCTGTGGCCAGCAGGGACTATCCATTCATCTCAATCCTGATGGCTGCCTGGTGTCACCGCGCTGTCACTGCGCCCACATTGTCCTCAAGCACACAGGTCCACCCCCAGCCACGTTTCATACATGCTGCTCTCATGGTTCTCCAAATATCCAGCACAGCCTCCCATGCTGTCCTCATCCTCCTCTTCCCCTTCCCTTCCAGGCAGGCAAAGCAGCCCCTGCTCCCCACAGTATCACTTAGCAGGATGGCACAGCCCAAAGGAGAGCCCTTTTAAATCAAGTTCACGCCCTGCCTCAAAAAAAGTTGGTCTTCCCACTCCCCAGATAAAGGATACAGACATTAAACTGATGCCACCTTTGATCTCAGCCAAAAAGCCAAGAGGGTTTAAAACATTTATTCATCTCAAGCTGTAAGCAAAGCTTATTCTCACTAATCTCGATAATTACTTCCCCATCACGAGGAGCAGCCATGCGAAGGCAAGGTTTCCTTCCTCCATGGGACCCAGCTCAGAGCAGGGATGAGAGATTTGCAAGAGATTCCCTCTTTAAAGACGTGCTGCTGGCAATGCTGGGCTGGATTCGATAGGATTGCTCCAGACTCAGAGCGGGATCTGGCCCCAAACTCTTACCACTTCAGATTAGCATCTTTGATCAGAGAGGATGGGGGCTGTTGGTGTCACTATAAGACCAGGAATGTACAAAGTTGTGAGGGATCAATAGGACTTAAATCCTCAAACTCCACAAGATCTTTTCAGATGCAGCAATGGGGGCGAGGATAAATTAAGCATCTCCAGTGCGGTGTCAAGTGAACAATTAGCAGAGAAAAAGCTGCCCACGAGGGCCTGATGGAGCAGAGCAAGGAGAATTTCTTCCCAGAGATGTCTGCTAGAAACAGCCTGAAACATTTCCATTTCTGTTGCCTTTTAATAGCAAGGTCAGCTCCTTTCTTCCTACCCTGACATCCTCCATCAGGGCCTCTTTCTGGGAACTCGCAGCAACGCACCAGATGTCACTGAGAGACAGAAAAACAACCGGGGGCCAAACTGGGGCATTTCGGCACTGCCCTGAATCCCAAACCACACAGCGCTGGGCTCGCCAGGGAGGGCGAGCAGAGAACATCCCCTCGGTGGCATCACCGGCCCTCCAAGCCCCCATGGTTGGAAGAACCCCTTTCCTCCCAGGCACGAGCAGCCACCCTGCTCCTGCAAAAAGCCACATGACAGCAGCCCCACGTACCTCTAGGCTTCGCCCAGCAGTAACCAGCCACTGGAAATAATCTAAACATTTGCAGCCCAAAGGGGACTTGGGTTTTTTTTCCCCCATGCTGGGTTTGGNGCTTTAAAATAGATAGCTCTGCATTAGCCCTAAAAATGCAGGTGACTGCCCTCCACTGAAATGAGCAGAAGGAAGCAGAGACCAAAGGAAAGGAAGGGTGCAGGTGTGGGCTTTTATGCATGGGCAGGTGTCCCAGATGAGCAGGTCCCCAGGTGGGGAAACCACCCTGGCATCCCCCTCCCAGGTGTGCTGCCGAGAGGAGGGGCTGCTGCCTGTTTTTGGGGGGTGGGCACGGCTCTGGCCACTGCTGTGCAACACCTACCTGCAAACAGCTTATTAGAAACACCTTCAGGTACATGCCGACCTCTGGCAACACCGTGTGGGTGTGTGCCCTGTGCCAC
>VZTL01076807.1:0-35498 GCA_013400535.1 Scopus umbretta | reverse complement strand
TGATCATTAATCGGAATCATGCCTTTAAATGTCATGGGTTGCTCTGTCAAGCGGTTACTTTGACAGCCCCATCCTTCTCAGCTGAAAAGCTTGACAAAATCCTTGCTGACCTCAGTAATGTTTCAAAGCCACAAAATAACCCAAAACATATAATGAAATTTATTTTGCCAGCTTTGCTTTTCCATGCCTAGGGCTCTTTAATGTTTTTATACACCTATGATCTTAAATGATTCCTGTAACTTTTGACTAAAAATTTCTCTTTCCCTTTTAAGATACGGCAAAGATAATACTATGGGTCTCAGTACGCAGACTTTCTTGAATTCAGAATCTTTTTTTTTTTCCTTGATGGTGTTTTGTATCTATGATACTGTCTTCCCCCCATGCCAGGGGCATGAAACTAAAATTTGGTACTGGTCCAGGTAGCCTGGAATGTGTTGGCTGGTCAGCAGCTTGCAGGTATTTTTCCAGAAGTTTCATACACAGTTTCTAACTCACGTTTTATTTAAACTTCATTTAATAAAGTCCCTCATTTTTACCAAGGGCTTCCATTAAAATACTCCATTAATATCTAAAATGCCATGCTAGGTTAATAAATTGTCTTGTATTTCTTAGTGTCAATCATAAAAGCTACCATATAGCTCAGAGTAATTATAGAAGCTTAGCTTCTTAAAATGTCTCAAACGTGATGAGGAATGCTCTTCTGTGTACATATGCAGCATACACCGTTCAGTGTAAACGCCAGATTAGTAAGTACTCCCACAGGTCGCTACACTCATGTTAACAGTACTAAGAAGACTGGATTTCAGTGGGTCACACCTCTCCGAAACAACAGAAATGGCTCCAGAGGAATGCTCTTTAGTTGTACAAAATCCAAATCTGTAGAGACAGCATTTCACATGCATGTCATTGATTTAGCACAGAGTTATCTTCTTACTGAATTTCTTAACCATATACCCCTATAGCAGCGTTATGTAGCCTCCGTCCTTCCTATATGTGGATCATCTAAATATAGAGACTATATATATATATAGTCTATAGACTACACAAGACTAACAAGCTGCCTGAAAANGCTTTTCATGAGTGTTTGGCTGCTATGTGAGTATATTCAAAATAAGAGTCAAGCAGGAGACTATAGAGGGCTTGCCTATGAATTAAAAGAAATAACAAAATGTACAAGCTATGAAAATTATGAGCAAGGAAGCTAGAAACAATAAATGTATGTAGAAAGGAAAATGCAACCTGAAGTGATCCTTTGAGGTTAAGTAGATACAGAATCTTTTTCCTCCCCTTCTGCATTTGAAAATTCTCAGTAGAATTATAAACTTGCAAATTGTCTGGCCTCCAGTGCGTACAGACCTTCTGTCTTTCAGGATTTGTATGCAAGGATCAAGGATTAAATGCAGGGTGGAGGTTTTTTCCTTGCTTTTAATAAATGACTGTATTATAAAGAGAGCATGTGGTTTGGCATTTTCAAATTTTAGACTGTGATGCTTCCTCTGCAGATGCCCTGGGTGTTGCCACAGGGAATTTTTCATGTGGTGACTGCTGTAGCTAGTAGTACCATATCTCAGTTGGTGTTCCTTCTGTGAAAATATATAGTCCCCTTATATATACATTTGGTTGGTACTCCACCGCCCCGATCTCGGAGGAAGGCAGGCAGTGTAAGGATAGGGAAAATGTCATTCTTTCTTTAACTTGGTGTTGCCTCTCCAGCTCGGGATCTGGGGGAGAGCTCCATCACAGCCTCTACAGGCTGTTGTTCCTTGCGACCGGTGCTGTGCAGGGAGGACGGTTGTTCCTGGCTTGTGGAGGGTGTCCGAGGTCTTCTGCTTCCAGGGCCTGCACGGTGGGGCTCTGTGCTGTGGGGCTGATCGCCAGCCCCTAGGCCTGGCAGCGTTTGTTTGCAAGGCAGCCGTCGTGCCTCCGGCACCACCCCGCCTCAGGCCCCTCAGTAGGAAGAGGGAATGGCGTGCCAGGCACGCTGCTTCCCAAGCAGCGCTCCGTGAGAGCGGGCTTTTCTGTCCTGCACACAGCAAAGATCTTTCTGAGCAGGGCTGAGGTGCCTAGAGAAGAAGGGTGCTGGCCAGACAGAGAGATGGTGAGAAGGGCTTTTTCTTCCGCATGTCGTTTGTGTATGTATACATGCAAATGGGGTGTATTCTGTGGCTTAGCTACATAGGATTTGTTTTTTCATCTCTCGGAAGGTATATTTTGCTTAGTGCCTATATTAACCTGTAAATTCCTACACGCATATTACTAAAATCTGCGTTGTAGGACCCAGTTGGAGCATTTGGTGCCAACATGATTTCTGTACAACCCGGTGTGCTAGCGCCTGCGAAGCTGAAGCATGTTTCAACAGCGGTGGTTTTGGGTTTTTTCCCAGTTTGCAGCCTTGCAAAGGCTGGGTCTTTCGAGCAACTTGGAAACATGATTAAAACATGGCTTGATCCCATTTGCGCTCTGTAACCAAGCCATGTTTCAAGGAACTGGCATGTTGTTCTGAGGTCATGCAACACAGAGGATGCTTAGTGTCAATGACTCTCTAATGTCTTCCATATGATGTTTAGGATTAGAGGGATACAATGGATGGTAATGGTTGGACTTAAGATCTTTTCCAAACTTTCTGAGGAAGCCTGCAAAGCAGTATCATGAGATTTTCAACCAATACTATATATTTTTTAAAATGTCAGTCATTAAGAATTCAGGAGGAATAGAACTTAAACAAGGTTTTTACTTTTTAAAATTATTAATTACTCATAGCAGTCACTTGCAGCCAGTTGCTTGATCTTCCCCCTTTTGAAAGAGCTTGTTAGATTTTGTGTGCTACTTTTTTTTTTAGGCACAATGAGTTACACTGCTATTGTAAGTTAAATGGGAACTGTGTTTTCTGAAATTGTTCTGATCTTCCCGTTTAAAAATTAATGCATTCCAAAATACATTATTGCTAAAAATTAAGTATTAAAAACTCTGCTGTGTATAATTTATGAGCAGCTTAAGAATTTACATATTTAAGAAAAAGAGAATACAAGTTAACACAGGGAAAGCCTCCCTCCAACATGCATTATTTAAAATGATCAGTGGATATTCTGGATTGTGCACCACCTGTGTAGAATAGGACTTTCTGAAGCAGATGTCGATGTATCTCAATGACCATCGGTAAGGTTGTGTAGGCTGTTTTCTGTGGTGGCAGTGTTGCTTTCAGCAGCTCTCATCTGTATGCAGGCACTCACTCTGCCCGCACCGAGGCAGCTGTGCTCATGCAACTATGTGCAGGAGTGCAGGGCTGTACTCTAACCTGCATCAATTTTATTCTTTAAGTGCCCTCCCAAGACTGTTGCTGGGAAGGGTAAAGCTCAGGCCAGAATGGCTTCGTTGATGCACAGCCCCGTGAATGCTTGCTTCTCTGCAGCTAAGGAGGCAGTAAATTGATGTGGGCTTGAACATTTACCAGGAAATGGGCTGAAACCTCTTAAATCGAGGTGTTTTTTTTAACGGGAGAAATAGAATTGTTTTGACCTGTATTCTAGGTCACATAGGTGCTGCTGGAAATGCAAATAGGGATTTGAAGACACTGGTCTCCAGTGGAGTGCTCAACGTTAATTATGCTATTTCTTAAACATGTGGCTATATGTAACACAAATTTATGGTCACAAATGTGCCCAGTTTAAAAAAAGCCTTGAGTGGCATAACAGAACACCCATATTTGAAATCTAAATGAAAAGCCATACTACGATATCTAAGTCAAAAACTTATCTTAACATCACTGCTGTGGAAGCAATTCTAGGAAGCCTGAGGTAAAAGGCAAGCCCCAAGTGCTGCTGTACTGTAAACAATGATTGCTGGCCTTTGTGGTTTTTTTCCCCCCCCCCTTTCTTATCAAAACTATTAGGTCACGCATGCTCCTTGCAAGTTACTGCCTTTTTTTCCGCTGTTGTTGTCCCAGCAACAGAAGTACCCGGTGTGTGCAGTTTCCCATCAGTGTCAGCAACCATCGCTCTGGTGACCTGAAGTGCTGATGACTAATATCCATACAAATCATCCTGTATTTTCCAAATGCGTGGTCAGGTTGTTGCCGCTTTGGAGGGAATGAATAATTGGAAGGAATTTGTATCTAATGTGACTGGATGCAAGTTCTTAGATTATCAAAAAAATATTTCCTTAAAGCAAACAAAGAAAAAATTCTAATTACAGAAAAAGGTGCGGTCAGCCTTTTTCCCAAATAGGATTGTTCAAAAATGAGTGTGTAAAAATCAGTCTAAGGCCTGGTTAAAAGGTTTAAACTTGAACTGCATGCCATCTTAGAACAAAATTCTTACTAAGCATTTATAGGAAATTTGTGTAGCACTTGGCTCCTTTTGCTGTGGTTTGGACATCAGAACCTAAATAAAGCAGCCCCCCACACAGACAGGCCCTATCTTTTCATGGGCCCTTTGTGTTCCCATGTTGGCTGGTGTGGTTTTATGTGACTTTCTGGGATCTTGCTCCCACATGCTGCAGGGATGAACGGGGAGGGACAGAGTCTTCTGACGTTTGATGTGAAGGATTGACCTGACTCCTCCTATAGGGGACAAATATTAACTTGGGCATACCTGAGCTTATATTATAATATTCCTGCTAAATACTTTATTAGTATACTAAGTACTAAATATAGTATATTTAAAGAAGTGAGTTTGCAAATAATTTTTTCATTTTCCTTTATAAATATATAAACATAAATGCCAAAAATACCAAGGATCCAATTTTGCTCTCCAGCTGAAATCTAGGAGGTTTACTAAGCAGTAAAAACTTGTAGGAAAACAGATTCTCTTGTTTTCATTGTTATCTCCTTTAATTTTCTTGTGCTCTAAATGGTCAGAAGCAGAAGTACCTCTGATTATCAAGAAAATACTTGTTTGCTTTTTTGGATTCATCAGTCTCCAGATGGAAGAGGAGAAAGGAGAAAAACTGAAAATCTGTAATGATGCAGAGCGCATATGCTTCAGAGCAAACTGTAAATCAGTACGGACAGTCTGGGAAGGAAACGTAAAAGCAGGGAAAGAAAAGTACAGGGCAAAAGCCAGAATGACTTCAGCGTTGTTTACTGCAAGGGGGATTAGGAAAAGGTTGTCTACAGCTCGGACAGTGCTGTAAAAATGTTGTGATTTTATATATTGGGTAGAAGCTTCTAGCTTTACCACTGCATGTGGCAAAACTCTTCAACTGTAGTAGCTTTAACCAACCACCTCTTCAATTCTTGGTTTGTTCTTTTGTGTCTTAATTCTGCTCGAGCATCCCTTTCCCTCCTCTGGCAGTTGCCTGCCTGCCAAGCCCCATGGGTGCAGTCCCCTCGCTGGTGTTTGCTGCCTGGGCTCTTTCTGCTCAGTAATCGGGCCAAAAGTAGGGGCTGCTGGGGGGTGTAATCCAGCACAGCTGTGTTTGCCGGTTGGTTTTGCAGCCTGGCCTGTGAATATCTACCGTAACTAATGGCTGCATCAATATTCTGGATCAAAACGTGAAAGGACTTCTAGCCAGTGATTCTAAATTGCTTGTTAGCTAATACAGGATAAGAGGTTTTTAACATTGATCCCTTTTCTGCAGTGCTACCAGCTGTAGTTTTCATCTTTCATTTCAGTAGATTTCAAATTATTTCTGTTTGTGTGTGTGTATGTGCATGTTTCCATGCATATACAAGTTTTTTTGGTCACAGACTGATTTATTGTGAGAGCCATTCTGGACAGGTAGTATGTTTTTCACCCCTGTATATAGATTTATTTTATTATTTTTTTTAGGTTTAGGAGGGGGCTTTTTTTTTTTTTTGCAGAAAATGTAAGGAACTTTTAAAAACTTGAATAAAATATAATGGCATGAAAACCCGTTTGTTCATGTAAACTATGCAAGAGGTATGTCACAAGCCATGATGTCATTATCTCTACTGCCATTTCCTTTATGTATGATTAAAAATATTCCTTTCCCGTGCACCCGCATTGAAGCATTGGTTGTATAGTATATTGAATAGGCCTAAAGTGCTGTCCGGTATGCAGAGGACCACGTGTCCGTATTCTGTGGCTGTGAGGTAAAGGCATTGCAGTCTTGCATGACTTAAGTAGGGCTGCTCTTTCTGCTGCCTCCAGGAAATCTCAGCGATGGGCAGCATAGAACGTATTGTCCCTGTTCTGCCGCACTGATGTTTAGCATTTGAATGCGGTGGGACAGCTACAAGCTTTAGGGGGTAAAATTTTAAATTATAAATAAATACCTATAGAATATTAAATGTGTACATAACCTCAATGCCCAAAATCAGGTAGTCCCAGTTGACTGTAATGATATTTTTACTTTCTCGTGTTGCTTGGTAGGCAGGTCTCTGCCTTCTGGGAGTTGAGAAGAGTTTTCTTTCTTTGTAGTTTCCAGTGTTTAGTTCAGTCCATGTTAGTAATTTGCCCCTGTACTTCAGGAAGGATTATTTTAATGACTTGTGTTTGCTGATATAATAAAATCCTCCTGTTGGGGAAATGGCCTGGCTGCCAGCTTGAGTGTTGTATCAGAGACCAGGTTTGTGCTGTCATGTGGATGTAGTCCAGTGTTTTCTGCCCTCAGGTGTCGTGCAGACCCAGAACCACCTCCTGGCTGGCAAAAACACAGAAAGAACTGCCAGCATGATGAGAGGGAAACACAAGGAAATACTGTAACTAGAGTCTGAAACCTGGTAAGACTCTATTTAAAGGCATGCAGAAGGAATTTGCATTACCAGCAGCAGGAGAAAAATCTCATGTGAACACTTTGGGTTTCTAGTTTTCTAAAAGGATCTAGATGAAAGGTTGCGCAGTGAGTGCATTTTCAAGGCCTCCAGGCAATTACTTAGATATCAGAGTAAAGCTTATAATTGGGGTATGGGGAGGATGAAAGGACAGAGTTAGGAACAAATTCAATTTATTACATGAAATGATTGCATAATAATCCCTTTGCATGAAATTAAATAGTAATAAATGTAGTCAAGCCATGCATTATCTGTATATCCATGCTTTTAATTGTAATGTCATTTTTCTGTTGCCACATATTTACCAGTTCTCTTGCTAAGGATGAGTTTTGAATTACTAATGGTGTTTATATATCTTTCTATAAGAAGATGTAAATTTGTCATCTGATACTTGTAACCTGCCAGAAGGCTCCTTTTCCTTTAGGGAATATTTCACTTTGATTTCTAATCATATCAAAACCATTGCAAACAGCTAAGCACAAGGTGTCCTTGGAAAATCAGATTTTTTTAAAATTTTTTCTTTTTTAATAACAGTTTTCCCCCACAAAGCTAGGCAATGTGAAGAGAATTTTTTTTTTTTTAATGGCAGCAGGCAAAACTCGTATTAATATTTTAGGAAACTTTTTTGAACCCCAGTCTTAAACTCTACTTCATATGATGGCTGATTGGATACAGAGAATGAGAACTACCTCATGCATAAACTTGGTCCTGTCAAAACACATAGATACCCATGCAGAAAAATGTCTTAAAGTTTAAGTTATTGTTGCCCATCCTGTAAAACTGGGCAAGCTAGGTGTCCATTTTGTTAATCTGGTTTCTGTATGAGCACTCAGCAGACTTATTTTTTCATAAAAATCATTGTCATTGACACTAAGGTGAACTGTTAGGTGAGATCTGGACACTTGTTTGTCAAAACTGATCTGCGCTAAATGCACAAAAGTCCTTTTTGTGGAAGTGAAATGAAACGCGTCAGGACAGGAGTAATCGGGCAATCGCCTCCCTGCACTGTATGCTCAAGCGCTGATTCCTCAAACATTTTCAGCCTTAATTTCCAAACACTTGCGTGTGTTCAACAGCGAAGATTTATTTTGCAAATGGCAGTGACATAGTGCTGTTGTAGGAGGAAGCTCCCTGCGTATAAGAAAAGGCTATCCCTGCTGGCTGTACTCAGTACACTGTTTAGAGGTTTCCATCTACTTGCAGCTCTGTACTGGATTAGTTATACACACACAGAGGCACACACACCCCTACGCAGGTTCAGATAGCCCTCAAAGTTGAACTTAGAAACCTTATTGTTTTGAGTGAGATCTAAAGCTGGCAGCCCAGCTTCGGAAATTTATGGGTGGACTATACTAAAGTTTGCTTATGCTTTTCTCAGGAGATGAAAAACAGTAAAGATGTTTGTTTTAGAGGGGTGGGAACTGGCTAGTATGTTTTAACAAGCTGGAGCTTTACAGTATATTTTTTTTTTTTTTTTTTTTTTTTTTTGAGCTGGGGTTTTGATATTTTTTAAATTTTTTGTTTGGNNNNTTTTTTTTTTTTTTTAGATCGTGGTTTGATATAATCTTAAATTATTGCCTTGGACTTGATTGGCATTCAGCTACAAGGGCCAGACGAAAGAAGATCTTGGCTTGGTTGAATTCAGGGGGCTGTGAGGATTGAGGGAGCTTACTAAGAGATTTCTATTTTGACTGTGTTCTTCCCACTGTATGGACAGTCCTACTGAGTATAGGGACTCCAAGAACATCAGTTTTAAATAGAAGAAAGTTTTACTTTGCATTAGTCATGGTGGTTCTTCAGATGCTGTACAACAGTGCATCGTGCATCCAGACTGAATGGAAAAAACCCACATTAATATGTCACACTGTTCAGTGTACATTAGACAAGTAGATCTGGGGTGCATAGTGTTAGGCTGAATTACAGCAGGGACTTATTCAGCACGGTTGCTTTCTGCTCATGCCTTCTGCTAATGACATTAAACAGCATTTGGTCTTAGCTGGGTGCATCTGGATTAACGTCAGTACGTTCTCTTGTTATAGGAGCAGCTTACTGCCAGTTCATGGACATGTTGTTCCCAGGGTGCATTAGCTTGAAGAAAGTAAAGTTTCAAGCAAAGCTGGAGCATGAATACATTCACAACTTCAAACTTCTGCAGGCATCATTTAAAAGAATGAATGTGGATAAGGTAGGCATTCTGTATTTGTATTTCAATCGCTACAAGTATCACAAGTTGTATGAGCTGGGCGAAGTCAATAAATAGGGAAAATAAACTTCAAAATATTTAAAGCCCACTTTTTCAACTTTTGGACTGAGAACTGGAGTACAACCTATATGTGAAGACGTTCTTCTTGACCTTTTGTTATCCGGAAAGGGTATTTAGGCATGAAGGAAGAAATTTGGCATGCTCCATTTAGGTACAAAGTGAAAATTGAGTCCATGTGTCCGCTGAGGAATTATGCAGCCTAACTCATTATATCTTAATATCAGAGACCCTTTTGATAAAATACCATGTGTTGGAAATTCCTTACCATCAGTGAACCTTGATTTTTAGATACAGTAAAATTACTGGTGACCTAAATTTCCAACAAAATGACTTGGAAATATGCTGTTCTCACAAGTATTCCATGTTTCTTGTCCAAAGTGGGGTTTAAGGAATTCAAAGTATTCAAAAGCTGGAATAATTTATCCAACTATCTGCTAGGTTGGGCAGCACATGTGATCTTGTAAAGAATGGAGGGCTCTAAGAAAATGGCTTGTTCAGCCATAAGGTACTGGTTTGTGCTTGAATGTGTGAGTTTGATGGGCTCACCAATATAAACACTGTGTTGCTAAAAATGAATAATGAAAGTTATGTTGCCATACTTTTATTTTTACACAGATGTACTACCTGTATATCCTTTTAAGGTTCTGCTCTGGCTTTTAGTGTTGCCTTATTCTGAAATTTAATAATTTAACAATCTCCTAATAGAGAGTCCTGTAAGACTTTTTTAAAGCAGTGGAAACCCCTCATTATTTCCTGAAATGTTGCGGATGCTTCTATTACAGTGTAACTTGTTAGCAAAACATTGGAAAGCCTAATAAAGTTAACATTATCAATTTTTCAAGTATAGCAGACTTCCTGTACTTTCTCAATGCAGAACTAAGATACAAAAGGAACAGCCTGAAAGGACACGCGAAATGCTACATTAATTGTTGTAGGAGTATCATAGACTTATAAAATGCTGCACAGTTGGCTTAACCTTGAAGAAGAAATGAAAATTGCAGTGGTTTTAGGTACCCTTTTTCCAGCTGAAAATTGAATGCATTCACGAAGCATTAAGATCCATTTAACGTGGCTCTTTGATCAGCTGCATGAATTAAGCCAGGCAGGGCAGCCCTCCTTCTGCAGCATTCCCTTCGTAGTCCCTGTCTGCTCACAGCATCTCAGAAGGTTGCGCCTCCTGCAGAGCAAAGCTGAACCACCTCCTTACACTAATATTGGCCCACAACACCTTTTGGAGGCTTCATTTCTGTGAAAAAATTTGCAGGATATGGAGACATCCTCAACGCCTTTTGTTTTACTAAAACTTTATAAGCATTTTAGTCAAGTTCTGCATGTCCACGAACTGTTCTATGTATAGCTATATAAGGAATGGAAAAAAATTACAAGGTTAAAACCTCAGGGTTAGTTCATATGATGAACATGTACTACCAAAATGTAGGTTGGTTTGAATTTCAGCATGTCTTGGAAAAGCTGCTGGGTTTTTTTTGTAGTTCAAACAGTAGGACAGAGAGCAAGAAACTCCCTTCTGGACCTTTTGAAGAATTGCTTATTTTTAGTATGCCCAACTGTAGCATGTCCATTAAAACAGAAATCCCTAGTTAGTGGAATATAGTGTTACTCCCTGAACAGCTTCATCCATCGTGGCTGTCACTGCAATGAGAAGGGAGTAACTCTGTGGACGAGCAGTTATAAAGGCTTACATATACCCACTGCGTAGCCGCTTCAAAGGTTGGGTCTTCATTTTATTTTGGTTTTATTTCTTATTAAGAGCACTTCCAGATCTACCATGATTTCCTTTTCTTGTGGGAAGAAAAGAATGGCGGAGGAATATATGCTGATATAGTTAGTAGATTTTTTTCCAATTAAGTGTGTACATGAAATTTTTATATTTAAAAATGGCGATGATATATTATTGGAACCTTTATTCTACATTTCAGGTAATTCCCGTGGAAAAACTGGTCAAAGGGCGCTTCCAAGACAACTTAGATTTCATTCAATGGTTTAAGAAGTTCTTTGATGCTAACTATGATGGGAAGGAGTATGATCCTGTGGAAGCTCGACAAGGCCAAGATGCTCTTCCCCCACCAGATCCTGGTGAACAAATCTTCAACCTGCCCAAAAAGTCTCACCATGCAAACTCTCCAACTGCAGGTATTTTGCATCTTCAAGAATTCCATTTCTGTCTCTGAAGGCGATTATAAACCATGATCCGTTTATGTAAATACTATTTAAAAAATATTTTGTTCTGTGAGTGGGCCATTTTTTTTGCCTTGTCATAGGCTTAACATCTGAGACGGCAGAAGTTAACTTCTTGTGGTGCGCTCTAGTTTGGCCCAGCCCTATTGAGTGCAGGGTCTCCCCCACTGAACCCTTCGTGTAGATGATGTGGATTTTAGTGATATCTGATGGTGGAGACAAAGGCATTTAACCTTCTTGTCAATGAATCTGGTGTGTGTAAGTGTACCCAAGAACATTAAATGAAGTGTGTTTCTCTCTCGCACCTCCACCCTTACAGGAAATTGCCAGCACAGGCTGATTTCATTTTTTATTGATTTTTATGGTGAGTGAAATTCTTCAAATCTTAAGGGCTGACTAAGAAGGAAAAAATGAATTGATTTGTGGCTTTATATGTGCTTATTGTTCAGGTACGCTAGTCCTCTGAAGTGAGCAACATAACTGTTGCTTCTTTCTCAAAGATACCTCTGTCTTCTAACTTTTTGTTTTGTGTTTATACTGGGTTTTGCTAGGATAAAATTAATTTTCTTCATAGGAGATTGTATGGTGCTATGTTTTGGATTTGTGATGAAAAGTGTTGGTAACACAGGGATGCTTTATTTACTGCTGAATAGTGCTTGAACAGCATCAAGGCCTTTCTTGTTTCTCAGACTGCCTTGCTAGTGAGTAGGCTGAGGGTGCACAAGAAGTTGGGAGGGGACACAGCTGGGACAGCTGACCCCAACTGACCAAAGCGATATTCCATACAATAAAACTAGGGGGAAGAAGGAGAAAGGGAGGGGATGTTCAGAGTTATGACGCTTGTCTTCCCAAGTAACTGTTACGTGTGATGGAGCCCTGCTTTTCTGGAGATGGCTGAACACCTGCCCAACAATGGAAAGGCGCGAATGAATTCCTTATCTTGCCTCGCTTGCGTGTGCGACTTTTGCTTTACATACTAAACTGTCTTTATTTCAACCCATGAGTTTTCTCACTTTTGCCCTTCTCATTCTCTTCCCCCATCCTGCTGGGGCGGAGCGAGCAAGCAGCTGTGTGGGGCTCAGCTGCCTACTGGGGTTAAACCATGGCAGTGTTTCTGGAGCAGGCCGAAGGACTAAGCCTGATCTTTGATGTTTGTGTAATATGGGCATGACTAGTCACTAAGCAGATTACATTTTTTTGATAACTGAGGGTTAAGTGAACAGGAGAGCTGCTAACATTTTTGAAAAAAATAATCACTAAACGAGCATTACTGGGATTGGTTGACTGTGCATGTATAGGTTTGTGCATACAGAAACACACACACACACTCTCAATTCCTTTATTGTTCTGTCCTGAGTTTGCTTGATTCATGCTAACCCAGTCCTCAAATAATGATTAATTTTCAGTTGGCTTAATTCTGTGACCTGTCTTCTCACGGGCTCAGATATGCACCGGTGGTGGCAAAAGGAAAGGGCAGGTATGAGGCACCCTCTGTTTCAGGCTGGCTTACACTCTGGAATCATACCCAGATTTCATCGTTCTGCTCTGATCACTTCTGACATTAAAGTGGGGCATACTTGGCCAGCGGCCTTCAGGTCATTAGTGCTTCCAGGAAATTGAGCACCTAATAGCAGGCCAGTGCTGCTTTGGGCTTTTGAAGCTTGTTTACATCTTTGTTTTGCACCAGCTTGCATCTAAACTTTTGAGTATAGCGTACCAGGCCCTCCTGGTACACTACAATTTCCCATGTGATGTCTTGTACTCCCTTTGAAAACAAAACAAAAAAAACACCCAAGTGCTAATGTCATGATATTACCCAGTTGAGAAATTGGAAAAGAAACTTTTATTAAATACAGACTTTACCATGCTTGTTAATTCTTCTTGCAGATGGTCTGTTTGTACCAAAGTCACAAATGTGTTATCCAAATTAAAGTTGTGGAGGTGACAACCCTAGAGAAATAGAATAGCTACTGGAGTGCAACCAGCCAGGTGACATGGAGGATAATGCAGTGATCTCGTGTCGTGTTGCTGGTTGTATGAAGCGTATGTCCCATGCCTCCTCAGCCCTTGTATGGAATAGGACAACTGAGATATAATGTAATGATCTTTGGTGGCTGTGGAGGTTAGCTTTTTCACTGAAAGCTTCCTTCATTATTAGCTTAAATACTGTCCAGAAGTATGACAGGCAGGACACTAGTTTAATTTTTGTTGAGCTGGCAAGGGAGGGGTAGACATGACATGATGCTAGGTGAAATGAGAGTTGTAGCTTGTATTGCTGCCTGCGTTTTGGAACAGGACCATTTCATTTAGGTGTCAGTCATTCTTAGGTTTATTCAATTTCTGGGTGAGCACGTTTTCATTTCACTGATGTATCGTGCCTTTGTGCCTCACCTCACCTCATCATGCAGCCTGATTGCTTGAAAAGAGGGGAGCCCTAACTGGGTGCCTGTTGATCGAGGACACTCTGGGAGGAGTGTTGTATGCATCTGCAAGCTTGTGTGTGCCTCATCTCCTGCTGTTTGGGAGTAAATTGGGATGATGTGGAAGCAAGTCCTGGGTAGTTGTGAAATTACCATGAAAGATGTGCTTCTGTGCCTCTGTCGTGTGTGTGTCTGTGCACACTCATGCACACTTAACTGGAAATGAAGGAATATTCATCAAAGTTCTTATAAGAACCATAATGTGCCCACGTGAGTAAAAGAAGCTTAGCCATTTATACTGAAAAGGCAAAAAAGATAAGGTCTCATGAGTTCTGCAGCAGATTAAGAATTCCCCACCCCATCTGGAGTTTTGTCTTCCTTGATGATACAGGCACAGAGAGGGAATACATGCCCATGACTAAGTGCAACATCAGGTGACACGGTTTAAGTGGCTATCTATGAATTTTATGTTGATTACTTAGTTATTCTATGTTCTTGGGTCTTCAGTGAAATGGCTGAGATTTTGGGCATGGCTTTACTTGCACTGACTTTGTTGTGGGAGCAGTAAACGTTGTGGGCTGTTTGATGCAATAACCTCTTACACCAATGCAGCAAGCATTTGCCAGCATCTGTAGCAGTTTGTTACAGTAGTTTGCCTCTTTTATTTAATGTCACTTTTAATTTGTGTGATTTGCTCTACATTAACACTGAAGCGTTGAAATTTTTGTACTGTCTTGTTTCGGTTTGCTAATGAAACAAAAAGAAGCAACAGTGAGAGAAAATAAAAAAACCCAGAAGCTCTTTCAACATAATCCAAAAGTTTTTAAACAGTGTGGAGTGGACATACCTAAATGTATGTTCCGTGTCAGGAGCCAGTAGGCATGTGGGTGCTCATTCACACTATAGTTTTGGTTTTGACAGACCTTTAATTACACCTATTCTAAATTGATCAAATATATTTCTAAAGGAGTAATTTATTTAGCTACTGGTAATTTCATACCTGTTTCAGATGATTCCTGTTGTTCCACAGAATAACTCTTCCAGTTCCCTTTGCCAGAGTTTTGGTTTTGAGTGATTTAGGAGGTGCTGATCTCTTTAATTATTCATAACAACTTTGTAGTAACACTCTGTTCTAACTCTGTATTTGCAGAGGTAGACTAAGGTATATCTTTCAATTAACAAGAAAGGGGTCAAATCCCTAAAGCCTGCTCTGAAAGCTTACCCAAAAAGGTAGCTGCCATGAGTTAGAATTATTTTTGGTATTTTAATCTGACACTAAAGCGTGACAAGACCCGTGGTATCAGGTAGCTGCTTTCCATACCTATACATGGGTATTTACCTGTATCTCTGCGCATGCCGAGTGTGGTCTTTATTCCATTTTCTAAAATGCTTTTAAAACAAAACAAAACTCAAGAAATCTGAAAATGCACCAGGTCTTGTCTTAATCGGGGAGCAGTCCAACAGCCGTGGCCCTACCCCTCCCAAAGGCGATCCGACTGAGGAGTCAGCACAGGTCAAGGATAATGCAGCTCGGAAATGGAAGCATAAATAGGTCCCTACAACTAATCTGCTGTGCCACCCTCGCGTTGCCTCGTCCCTTCCTTGAGAGACCGAGCCGATCTGTTGCCAAGCTGATGACTGTACGGAGGGTGAATGGCTTCAGTTAACACGTGTAAAAGGCTTCTTCTAGAAATAGTAGGAGCAGCAAGGGTTTGCCAGGTAAATGCAGCTCCCTGCTGGGGGAACGGGTATGTTTTCATCCTTCGAGGAGTGGAGCCAGCAGCACAGACCACCGCTGCAGGCTCTCTGCCAACAGCACCACAGCTGCTTTTAGATATAACGCCGTCTGCCAGCCCTGAGCTGCCTTTCGATCTCCTACAGCCTCCTCTCTTCTCTAATGCAGTGGTAAACAGCCTACAGATGTAGAGTCAAAATTATGGTAAGGGATTAAAATATTAGGGCACTGTTGTTTGTGCCAGTTCTAATGCTCCCTGTGGAAAATAGCAGAAAAAGCTTCTTCTGATCAAATTGAAAATGGGTGATCAGGTTGTCAGGATTTTAGCTTAGTGTCTTATGTAAGTATTCTTGTATGTCAGAGCAAATCTCCATGGAACACTGTTTTGTGTATGGGTGTGGGGTGTCAAAAATATACAGGTAAAAGACAGCTTAACAAAATAAATTATTTACACATAAGCTAAAAATGCGGGAAGTTCTTAGATCTGAAGGCTGTTAGATGTTTTAGTTTGAAATATTCAGTGAGAGCAGGATGACTAAAGCAGAGCTGGAAAATACTGGAGGATCACATGAGGGCTAAAAATACTCACGCTATGACAGGGAAAATAACCAGGGCAGAATGAACTGTTTGTGCACGAATGCTTTATATATAATCTGCGTGCCATCGAAGAGCCAATTGCACAAGAAAAACCCTGATTTTCTTTAGGGAAATGGTATGTCCTACTGTGGCGGATGTGTTGTAAATTAATTTTGAGGGATAAAAATACTCAGCAAAACCAGTCTTTGTTTTAGCAGCTAGTGATACAGTTGGGACTCCTGGGAGACTAGAGAACTTCTAATGCTTTTTTTTCTTTGCTTTCCACCAAAACATGCCACCTTTTTCCCCAGGTGGCAGGCAGTTGGTACTGGCGATGGCAACCACTGCTTGTGGTGGTGTCCTGCTCCAGGACAACGTGGCAGAGCTGGAGGTGGGGAAAGCCATGGGGTGACAAACTGAAAATGCTTTTGCACCTAGTTCATATGAGGCCAAGTAATTGTACTAGCCGACAGGAACAGCATGTGCAGTGACAGTGCTGGCCTGGGAGGTAGAGAGGAAAGTGGCTCAGCCTTAATACAGACACAACCTCTCTGCCAGCACGAGGAGAGTTTAATTTTTAAAGCCACTGAGCGCGAGAATTTAGACCATGAAGCAACGCTGCTTGCAGTGTAGGAGCTAAGGCCTTTTATCTAGAAAGAAGATTGCGTTTGAAAAACAGTGGTGAAAATTGCTGTCTTCATTTGCAGTGTATTGTGGGTGTGGTTTGAATGCCTGTGTTGCTCAAATTTTTGCATCATCTTTCTTATTTCAGTATGCATTTCTTCACATTTTCTTTCAGGTTTTCCTTTTGAGACTGCTTTCTCCTTGTAGCTAAGCAGACAGTTGAATTTTAGAAAATGCAGGTTTTTAAGAGCTTTTCAGATTTTAAATTGTATTCTTCTCTTAAGCCTATGTGGAATGTTTTATCCATTGAAGATGAATGCTCGCATGCTTGAAGATGTTTCTAGAGAAAACAGGGGTTTCAGTTGAGAACAATTACTAGTTGCCATTAAAATGTTGGTTACTTTAAATCTGAAGAAAAGTCTTCATTTATGATAGGGAAAAGGCTGTGGTTAGTTCCCATCTATCAAATCTCCTTCTATTAAAGATGAACTGAAGGAGTCATGCCATCAACAAAACTTTTTCATCTGACAAGTAGACTCCCATTGTATGTTCTTGCTTGGATCCCTCTGCTGAAATTTGTAAAAGGTGCTTCAGTTTCTCACACTGAAGTGAGTGTGACACACTGAAGTGGGTACACACTTCTCTTTGGCCAGCTGTCTGGCAGTGATGATCAACGTAGAGCTCATCAGACTGTACTGTAGCCAGCAGCAGGGGAGGTGTGGAGACCTGAAGGGACAGAGGAGAGCTGCCACCCAGGGGAAGTTAGTACCACAAAATAGGCAGCTGCGCTCCAGCATGTTGGGATGCTGAAAGTTGAGTCAGATTTTGTCTGAGGTCATTTCATTCCCATTAAGCATCATTTGTCATCGCTCATGCCATTAAGCATGCCTAAATCGAGCGGTTTCTTGCATCCCAGTGTAGCTGCAACAATAAGTGTGTGTGAATATTAATTTATTTACTGTTCTCATTCATTTGTTTTAAGTGGGTGGAGAGTTTTTCTGTAGCTCGTGAAGAAACTGCTACTCTGTGGCCTCTTGGTGGGTTTGTTTTTTCTTCTGTGGCATGAGTCAGGAATATTCACTTTATGAAGTCCTTTAATTTGACTGAAGATATACTGCGAGTGATTCCCAAATTCCATTGAAGCCGTGGTCATGAGGGCTCAGCCAAGTCTTGTGCTTGCTCAGGGTTTCCATTGCTCTCCACGCTGTCTTCATGCACGTCTGCACTGTATTCATGCATGTATTTCCTTGGAATTTTACATAAATATTTAACAGCATACTAATTACTCATATAGCTTCACAGAAGATTTCTCTCTAAGCATTAAATAGGTCTCTTGTCTGCGAGACTGCACTAATGATGTAAAGTGACCTGGAATTCACAGCCTAGCTTTGTCGTACCCAAAACCTGCACAGTGCCAGCGTCCACTGTTTTAGATTGCAAAAGCATACATCTGTTTGTAAAACCTATGTCTTTAGCAGAATGAGTAGTAAAGCTGAAACTGCAGGGGATATATTTAATTATGATGGGACTGTCTAGTAATTGTTTCTGGAGCACCACAGATAGATGAACAAGCATTACAGTTTTCCAACTTATTTCAGTACAAAACCAAAATAATTTGTCTTTCAACTGTAAATTTATATTTTCCATCTCTGCTGATGTTACATGGGCAGGTACAAAAAGTTATCTAGGTGCTAACTGAAGCAGCTGTGATACTCTTTAAAAAAGAAATCCAACTGGACCCTGCATTGACCTAAAATCAGAGCATACTGTAACAGAAGTTCTTACAGAATGGTGGAGGTGGGAAGGCACCTCTGAGATCATCCAGTTCAACCCCTCTGCTCAAACCACCTAGAGCTGGTTGCTCAACACCATGTCCAGTCAGGTTTTGAGTATCTCCAAGGATGGAGAACCCCACCTCCCAGCCTCTCTGGGCAACTTGTACCTGTATTTGATCACCCTCACAGTAAAGAAGTTTTTTCTTAAACATTTGAATGGAATTTCTTGTATTTGTGCCTGCTGCCTCTTGTCCTTTGACTGGGCACCACTGAAAAGAACCTGGCGCCGTCGTCTTTGCACCCTCCCTGCAGGTATGGGTAAGATCCCCCCTGAGCCTTCTCTTCTCCAGACTGAACAGTCCCAGCTCTCTCAGCTTTTCATCATATGTGAGGTGCTCCAGTCCCTCAGTCACCTTTGTGGCCCTTTGTTGCACTCTCTCTAGCATGCCTATGTGTCCCTCTTGCACTGGGGAGCCCAGAACTGGACCCAGCACTCCAGATGTGCCTCATCAGTGCTGAGTAGAGGGGGAGGATCATCTCCCTTGACCTGCTGGCAATGCTCGTCCCGGTGCAGCCCAGGAGGCTGTTGGCCTTCCTTGCTCTGATGGCATGTTGCCGGCTCATGCTCAACTTGATGTCCAGCAGGACCCCCAAGTCCTTTTCTGCTATGCTGTTTTCTAGACTGTTTGCCACCAGCATGTTCTGGGGCATGGGGCTGTTCCTCTCCAGGGGCAGGGCTCTGCACTTCTTTTTGAACATCGACAGTAAGCCTGAAAGGGAGCTGGTAATGGGTAACATTTATGGTACTGATTACAATGCGGTTCTCTCAGTGGTCAAGGAAAAGAGCTGGTTATCAGGTATTTTGTATCTAAAATATTTGTATAAAATTTTTGTGCTTTCTCAGAATATGTAAATGGGTTATGTGTATATAAATATTTTCATGGAAGATATGATGTTGGAGAGAATTTAAACTGCTTGGATTATATAGCCCCTCTGAGCAATGCATTAGGTATTTCACACTTGCGCTAATTGACTGCAAACCCATTGTGGTGCTCAATAGCAAAGTCATTAAGTCTACCAAAATCTTTCATTTCCGTTTAGATATCTGGCTGTCTCGAGTACTTTGCACCATTCTACCAGCGAGCATCCTTTAATTCTTTTATGAAATTAAGCTTCTGTTAGAAATGGGAGGCTTACTTCTGAGCTGATTCTAAAACTGATGCTTCAGAATAAATGTGCAGTAAAGCTTTTTTTTTTTTTCCCCCTCCAGGAAATTTTAAATTAGAAATCCCTAGGCATTCTCCGTTGCAATTAAGTTCTATCCAGCTGTCGCTGATACTGTCTGAAATGCTCAGGTTATTTAGCTGGTTTTTATCTGCATTACTGATGCTGGAATATCATGTTCATTTAAGAGCTGATCCCTGAGCAGCAGAGCAAAAGTCAACTTCTTTTGATTTGTCTGGACTTTATAAAGCTTAGTAATACTCTGCTGTGGAAGTTCAAAAGGCTTTGTTGTTTTTCAAAGGAGGGCAGAACGTAATGCGGTGTATTGGTGCTACCCAACCCTCCCTGTCCACAGACAGTGGTGATGTGGACTTGCTCAGCATGCTCTGGGAGGGCACCTCAGCTGCAAATTACAGAGAATACCTGGGGATTAAATGTTTGTGCCTGCTCTGTCCTTAACTCTCTTTGCAGGTGAAGAAGAGGTGTGTACTTCATGATTTGGCTTTCTGTGATCAGTACCCCAATCTACAAAGAACTAGCTTGCTTCGCAGGGCTGTTGAGCATGAAAGGGAGCAATATGCCGTGGCTGCACAACGTGCCTTGCTTAGGTCT
This sequence comes from Scopus umbretta, assembly GCA_013400535.1. Lineage (NCBI taxonomy): Eukaryota > Metazoa > Chordata > Aves > Pelecaniformes > Scopidae > Scopus > Scopus umbretta. Next base: position 15,340 of record VZTL01076807.1, on the reverse strand, counting down.
TGCACCGTGACCAGCCTCCCCCTGGAGAAATGGTGAAGAGCTGATGGGCTTGGGGATGCTGCCCTGGAAATGCTGAACAGCTTCTCCTGTGCTTGCGTGCAGGTGCTTGCCGCCTAGAGACAGTCCAGTGCTGCCTTCGAGTAGAAGGGTAGTTGGTAGAGGGGGGGGCTGCATCGACCAGCCAAGGTTTTGCATCTGAAGGTCCACAGCTTGTTTTATAGCATGTAATTTTCAGTTGATATGTTGAACTGTGTCTTGCAGGTGTAGAACACAGTAAGAAATAAATGTTGTTACCTTGGTTTAGTATACACATATATGATTTTAAATGCTCTATAGGTAACTGTTGCAGTTGCATGTGATACAAGCATTCATTAAATAACTTGAGGCCCAACTAGAATGCTGTAGTCAAAGTGATTATTTCCTGTGTGTGTTTATCTTGCTTATTTTGACACCAGTTTTCTTCTCTTTATCTGCTAATCCAAATTAAAATTATTTTCCTAGCTTTGAGAGCATCTTAACAACCCTGCTCTGAAGCAGCTGATTTTTAGTTAGTCAAAAGATGGGCTGAACCTGGAAAGCGTTGAAGGCGGGGGCTAAAGTTCATGAAATTGCCTAAAGAAAGAAATAACAGAGAAAGACCTTGGCATTTTTAATGTTTTTCCACAAATTATTTATTCTCTGCTGATCTAAGTATGATGTGAAAGAAGTTTAATTTCATTTATACAGTATTTAATTTTCCCAATTTGAGCTAGTCTGTGTGCTATATCTGAAATCTGCTAGAGGTGAGCTTGTATAAGCAATTAGACTTGGAAGCTATTGGAGTCAACAATTTCTGGGGGGAAAAATTCCCCAACATATATTTTTTTTTTTCTTATCTGTCTTATATTAAAGAGCATAGAAAAGAAGGATGGGCATCTTGTAGAGAAATGTTTACACAAGTCAGCTGAATTATCAATTTGTTTGTTTGTGTTCTGTTGGCATTAGGTGACCCAGTTAATATAGAGTTATCCTTAGAGGTGGGAGATATTTGTTACGGAGCGCTCTCTGTGACTAAATCAGGAAAGCTTAAGCAAATGACCTATTGCTGCTCTCCTTTCCCATCACTTTTCGGCTCTTCCAAAGGACGGCTGTACGTAGTTCTAGGTCACTGAGATCATGTGATCTCCAGGGTTTGGTCATATGAGCAGCCCCGCAAGTTGTCTCTCCCCTTCCTGCCTTTCCCTGCCTCCTTGCAATTTCTTCCTAGTAACGCCTTAGTAAAACGTTGGTTTTACAATTAATTGCTTTATTAAATTGTCGTCAGATACTGGGGATACATTGTGGAAATGACAACTTAAAACAGTTTGTAGTGTGCTGTAAATCAAGTAACCATATGGGAAGAGCAGCTGGTGAGGTGTGGGGTGGAAGGTGGCTGCTGAGAAGGCTGGGGCAAATCCCTCCAGAAGTGGTGACTGCAAGCTCAGAGCTCAGCTGATTGCTGGGTGCTTGCTGGATTTGGGCTTTCTTCCACACCCGGTGTGTCCCAGGCTTCAGAGCCAACGACATTTGATGGTGGCGGATGGCCATGGAGCCCATCCGCATGTCTGTTTCTTACAAAGAGCAAAATACAGTTGATCAACGATAAACGTGCAAGGCACGACTTCATATTCACATGCCTGCTTGATAAATCAAATAGAAAAGGTCAGACAGAGGGCTGGGTTTCTGTTCTGTCTTCTTAACCCAAGTGATTTTTGTACCAGATCTATGTTCGCTGCATCTGAAATTTATTGCTAGTTGGAGAGAATAAGGAAAAAGCTGTGAGTCAGAGTACAGTGGCAGTGGGTGCCCGGGCAAGGTGGACATCCGTGAGCCAGGCACTCGTGTACGGGGGCTGAGCAACCAAATCGAACAGCCAGCAACAAGGAGAGGAAAGATGGAGAGGCGGAGCAAGGTGTGAGGAGCTGGCTGTGGCATTCACGTGAAGGCACTGCAAACCCTTTGGCACAAAGGTTTCTCTGCTTGGGCATTTGTGTGCCTGAGGCCTTGTGGAAAAAAGGTACCTGCGCGCACTAGTTACTTGCCATTTTCGCTAGTAAAGATGTTTCTTCATGTTCTGACGGATTTGCAGTGCAAGTAATTAAAAACAAATAGCGAAACCTAAGCAGATCAAAACTCATCTCTTGGTCACTATGGTAACCGTGAGTTCGCCGGTGGATTTAATTCTGCGTGCTTTGTCTGCCTTTCGATGCCCTTGTCTCAGGGATGGTTTACATTTGAAAATGAGGAGAGCACAGAGGCAGTTTAGCTGAGTTTATTTCAAGTCTGTCTTTCTCCAGGGAAATTGAAGATGGATACATACACTAAATATTGGGCTGGGGGAATGGTCTGTTAATGGCATTTTTTTTTTTAAAGCTGAAAGCTGCTGACAGCTAAGGGAACTTTATACACTTAGCTTGATGTTTATTTTAGTTTCAGAGTTACTTCATTCTGAGTAGTAAACCCAAAGTAAACGAACTAGGAAATGTGTGTGTTTGGGTTTTGGGGGTTGTTGGTTGGTTGGGTTTTTTTTATTCCCAAGGTATAGCAGCACTGGAACTTCTTCCACTGTCATCTTGAAATAACAGAGATAATGACTGTCTGTAAAATGAACATTTTTGTTTCAGTATCAGGTTAATAGGAACAGATTTATCATGGGGATAAATCTTGATTATTATTTATTTATTGTACTTTTCAGGTGCTGCTAAATCCAGTCCAGCTTCTAAACCAGGATCAACACCTTCTCGCCCATCTTCAGCAAAAAAAGCTGCACCAAGCAGTTCAGCATCCAAATCAGATAAAGATTTGGAAACTCAAGTCATACAGCTCAGCGAACAGGTAAATTTGCTTTAGGCATAAAATCAGATGCATTCATTGTCACAGGCAGGCATGAAATCTAATATTGCCCTCTGTTGAATGATGCTCTCCAGAGTTATGAAGGGACAAAAGATTGAAATAGCTCAGCTGGGAAGAAAAAAAAAAAGTGATTTATTGTTAAAAATAACACCTGACAGATGACTGATGTTTGCCAGTATTATTAAAAAGGTGATCTTAGGAATGACAGGTAAGTCCTGCTGAAGTATGATAATTTTATTAGCTGTTGAAATGTATCTTTTATTTCACTTGGATAGGAAAAATCCCGATATTGTCTTTGCTCTTGTGTATTACAAATTTGAAATAAATCATTTTAATGTGTCATGGAGAAAACAAGCCTGTTCATAATACCAAGGTGTTAGGGATTTGCAGCTGAATGAAGACTAGCTCATTGCACTCCGCTTTCTGGAAGGAAGGCGTTAAAGTAATACTACTTTTACATTTACATGTGTGATCTACCTTTGTGAGAATACTTAGCTATATTATAAATAATCTTCTGCAATATAATTAATAAAGCTTCAGGATTTCTTTAATGTTAAAAATGTAAGGGCTTATTTTTCATTTATGCTGTGGAGCTTTACACCACTCTGTCATTCCTGGACGTGCAAGAGTGTCTGCACCAGACATGAATAAATATCTGCATCTGGCTCAGGACTGTGCTGTCAGAATGGTGTAAATGCCACTATTCTAAATGAAGCCTGATCCCTCTGTTTGTCCTGGACAAGGGAAAATGGAAAGGCAAACCTCATATTTTAGAGTCTGAGCTGCCTGGCAGCTGCATTCAGGAAGAAGTTGTTATTCTGGATCAAGTATAATTTTCCACAATTAAGGGCATTTCAGTTTCAGATTTTCATTGACCTGAACAACAGAGATTTCAGTTTGTTGAGGCACTGTTTGAAAATTCTTGGTTACTGTTACGCACCTAAAGGTGGTGGATGGATAGCCACATCCCAAACACGGTGTACTGTGGATTCAGGGTATAATTCTGAGCAGGAGAGAGCACAGCAAGGTCTACCAGCATTACAAATGGGCTTTTGATTATTGTTGTAACAGGGAAGTTTTTAAATGTTGCATAAGGAATGGATGTATACGTTTTTCTTGGAATCTTTTTTTTTTTTTTAATCAATGTAAGAGTGGATTTCAAACGTCAACTTAATGCAACTTAAACCATGACATTTGTACTCAGAAGTCAGCTTGTGTTTGGTTCAGGAATCATAGAATCATAGAATTGCAAAGCTTGGAAAAGACCTCTAAGATCATCTAGGCCAACCGTCAACCCAACACCACCATGCCTACTAAACCATGTCCTGAAGTGCCACATGTACACTTTTCTTGAACACCTCGAGGGATGGGGACTCCCACCTCCCTGGGCAGCCTGTTCCAATGCCTCACCACTCTTTCAGTAAAGAAATTTTCCCTAATATCTAACTTAAACCTCCCCTGGTGCAACTTGAGGCCACTTCCTCTCGTCATGCTAGTTGGGTGAAGAGACCAACACCATCCTGAGTACACCCTTCTCTNCTATGAGCCGCCAGCTTCTCCAGGAGAATGCTGTGGGAGACAGTGTCAAAGGCTTTACTGACGTCCAGGTAGATAACATGCACAGCCTTTCCCTCGTCCACTAGGCGGGTCACCCAGTCATAGAAGGAGATCAGGTTGGCCAAGCAGGACCTGCCTTTCATGAACTGGGTCTGGCTGGGCCTGATTCCCTGGTGTTCTGAACGTGCCCATTGAACGTACCCAAGACAAGGCGCTCCATGACATGATAAGGTGCTTCCTTCCATAAGGAGAAAGAATTGGTTGGGATCTGAGCAACATAAAAATATTTGATCTTTACTAAAATAGGCAGTCACTATCACATCCTCTGCTAATGTATTCCTAGCATGTTCCATGTGTAAAAACCTTCAGCTTTATATACAAATAACTCTGAGGGAAAACTGATTATTTCCCCCATCACCAAAGATGAGAAGAAATTTTGGGGATTTGGAAAGTCGGTGATTTAATCAAATTGCTGTATGGATGTGTCGTGGTTTCAGCTTAATTCAGAATTTTCATTTTCTTCCTAGTAGCTGCTATAGTGCTGCGTTTTGGACTTAGTATGAGAACAATGCTGATAACGTGCTGATGATTTAGTTGTTGCTCAGTAGTGCTTACACTAGTCAAGGGCTTTTCAGCTTCCCATGCTCTGCCAGGTGCACAAGAAGCTGGGAGGGGGCACAGCCAGGACAGCTGACCCAAACTGGCCAAAGGGCTATTCCATACCATATGGCGTCACGCTCAGTATAGAAACTGGGGGGAGTTGGCTGGCAGTGATCGCTGCTCGGGGACGGGCTGGGCATCGGTTGGCGGGTGATGAGCACTTGTATCGCTTGCTTTTTTCCCTCCCTGGGTTTTGTTTTCTTTCTCTCTCAGTTTCTTTTCACTACAGTTGTTGTTGTTATTATTATTATTATTATAATATTTCAATTATTAAATTGTTCTTATCTCAACCCACAAGTTTTCTTACTTTTACCCTTCCAAGTCTCTCCCCCTCTCCCCATCCCCACAGGGGGAGGGAGGGTAAGCAAGCGGCTGTATGGTGCTCAGTTGCCAACAGGGGCTAAATCACAACAGGCTGTAACAGCTGGTATTTTTTCCCCCAGCCCTTTTTCATGGATGGCAGCTAAGGGAGGTTGAAACATCTGAATTTCCATGCAATTTGTAGTGGAAAAATTTAAGTAGTGGGGCTGCCCATACACTATATTTTACCACAGCATTGCTTAATGAGCTATTTGCAATAATTGTGAGCCATCCATAACATTTGCTAGTTTAATGTCTCCCAACAATCTTAAAGCTTCTCTTAAAATGGTCTTAGCTGTTGCCTTGGTCTGTGCTAGTAAATTAAACACTTCCAAGGAATGTCACTGTGCACTGGAACTTGGTTACCCATAGCATTAGAATGCTAAAGTGATTCCTGCTGTATTTTTGGTCTGTGCCAGCTAGTACTCTCCCAAAGAGTTTGAGTGCAGTTGAGGAGTCAACACAGACCAGGGACCATTACATATGGAGAGAGGACCTTTGTGTAAGGCAAATGGTCCCACGAACTGTTAACTGTATGCTGGCATACACACAGTTTCTGAAAACAGCACCATCTTGGCTGCGTGTCTACAATATGTACTTAATCTCTAACCTGGCTCTGCAGTCCTGTGAGTATTCATACTACCAGTAAGTACCGTCAGAGAAAAGACCAGTTAATAGGAACTGTTGCCTTTGCACCCGTTAACTGGGTTGCAGAGGGGTACTTCCGCTCCAGAAACAGCATGGGAGTCAACGTGCGCTGTTCCTCGTACAGGATTAGCCTTCTGGTGTGGAAATAGAAGGAAAAAGTAGCATGTGGATGTGCCTAATTACCGGAAGAAAAACAAATTAATGTCAGAGACAAGCATCTGATATGTAACTAGAGAAAAGTGTATCTGGCTTGGTTGTAACAGTGTTTACTGTGTACTGTAGTTAATGAACTGTGTGCGTATATGCATAGTTTAATGGTTCTGTTTCTTAAAACGTAGAAAATGTATAGAATGAAAACAGGAGAATGCCTTCATAGTAAATAGATCAGAAGGGGAGACAGTCTGAGCTATTAGCTGCCAATGTTTCAGCTGAAGTTTATCGTTTTCCCAAGCTCTAGCAAGCAGAGAGTAAGAGATCTGGAAGCAGTTACGCTCTTGTTCTGTCTGGATGCAGGCGTTGCTCTCAAGGAATATGCTGCTGCAGATCCAGAAGACACATCTTAAGTGTGAGGTCTTCATCTATAGACCAAAATACTGTAAACTCTTGTTCCATTTTGCTATTCCTACTTCCATGAATAAAGAGTTAAAGTGACTGATCATCGTATCGATCACTGATTCAAACTGTCAAGGGAAGACTTGGGTGTCACACTCAGGCTGCTGGTCAGAAATGGGTTAGTGCATGAATGAGATGCTTTGAGATCCTGCCCTGGTAATAGGCTAGTTCTGCTGTCTGACGCCTCTGAGAGTGCAATCAAAGGTCAGAAAAAGACATCGCTAGCTCAGCAGTTATGGAAAAATGAACCCACAGGATTTAGTAGGCTGTCAAAGCATTGTTTGAACTCTGCTAGTATTTTTACTAGTGAAGGAAATAAATTAGCTTTCAGTAGAACTGACAACGCAACTTTCTATTAAATTGTATCGGTTCACTGAAATGTAGTCTGATGCAATTTAATTTATTTAGCATATTTTATTTAGAAAATCATTTGTATAATTGCAGTCCTTAAAATGCGGATGCTAATTTGGCTGTAATTCGCATGTGATTGGGGTCAGTGTGTTTACAGTAGACGGCTTCATCTGTGATTATTTCTGTTGGTTGATACACTGCTGTCCTCCGAATTTGAGAGCCACTTACCCACGTTATCCTGATTGTGTATATCCCGTTGGACAGTAGTTTATCTGTTATGCTCCCACAAAATTGTTCTTTTTTAAATATATATGATGTGTGTATATGTAATATATGTATGTATGAAAATATATTGCAACATCTGTCATGATTTATATGAAGCCTAATCATTAACAGCTACATCGCACATAAATGATTTGCAGCAGTCCTACTGGTGAAATTGAGACTGACAGTATAGCTTGAAGACTCTTGTGAACGAGGTTGCAAAGAGAAAGATACTGGGCACTTGAGAGAATTTGTTGATAGAAAAACATCAGTCGGAGCAGAAAGTCCGTGGTGCAGCTGGTCACGGCATCAGAGTGCCGAAACACAGGTCTCTAACAATATGGTACGTGGGGAGGCAGACAAGGAGAGGTGAAAAAAACAGCACAGCAGTGCTCACGTTTGCAACTAGAAGACCTTTTAATTTCTTAACTGGACTGTTTCCCGTTGTGTGCTTTTCTGCTAGATCTACGTATTTTTAGGCAAGGAGATGTTGTACGTTTCCCAACTACTACACATTAATCCAGGCAAAACAATGCAAGTACTGAGCTGAAAGTTTTATTAATTACCATTACATGACACTAATGGCAGCTTTGTTAGGAGACAAGTCTTAAGTAGCTCTGATTCCTGAACTGCTGCTTTGGGTTTCAGCATAAAAGAGCACTGAGAAAATTGACCTTTAAGGATCAAGGTTAAGACGTAGCCAAGAGGCGTAATGGGGAGCCTGATTTACTGTTCTCTATTGTGTAAGGTTCAATCCAGCACTTCAGTAAAAAAAAAAAGTGGACTTCATTTTAAGATATCATATTGAATATATATTTAAGATATGTTTAGCATGCATAATTTCAGACTGAGTTGTTTTGTCTGTAGTACCCCTCACAACTGATGCATCATGTCTTGGTTTATATGTAGGTACATTCATTAAAACTTGCACTTGAAGGAGTGGAGAAGGAAAGGGATTTCTACTTTGGCAAATTAAGGGAGATTGAACTTCTCTGCCAAGAACACGGGGGAGAGAATAATGACCTTGTCAATCGGCTAATGGAAGTCCTTTATGCTTCAGAAGAACACGTAAGTTCAAGCTTAATGTCTTTTATTTAGACAAAACAGCTTAATTTCGTGAAAATCTATTGGCACAGTATTGGGTCGTGTCCTATATTTAGGTCAGCAGAATTGCAGCAGCTAGGATTTCCATGCCTCCTCCCCCAGAAAGGAAGATTGCATTTGCAAACAACAGACTTTTCAGCTTGGGGAAGGGATTCAGGAGGCTGCTTGCTTTTCGCTGCTTCAGTGTAGATTTTGTATTCCAGGTTTGCTGAAGTTGATCTGAAAGGGGAGGGGGTGTGTCACAATTTGAAATTGATTTCATATGGTTCTGAGCCTTCGTTTTGGTTTTTTTTCTCTTCCGCCTTTCTGCATAAAGCCTTTTCCTCGTGTTCTTTAACGTGTTGAAAATCACAGAAATTCTGACACAGGTGCTGTTCAATGCCTACAGCTGTGAACCTCCTCTAGGCCCTGTGGCAGCGTTGTACTACGTACAGTGCAGGTCGCCAAATGCATAATTATATCTGCAGAGGTAATGCTCTTTAGCATTTTTATCCTGTTGCTATAGGCAAAATTCTTCGTTGTGCAAACCCAATAATCCTCTATTGCAAAAATTTCAGAAATGTATTGTCTGCAAGATTAAGCAAGAATCTCATTGCATCTTAGTCTTAGTGCTGTAGACACTGAACAAAGCATGAAGCTGCAAAGGGTGCTGGTTAAATTCCTTGGATACATTCAGGGATAATGATTCAGTGGAGATTTAGCTGAACTACTCCCATTCATGTTAAATACATCCCTGTATGTGCTGTATTGACGATTTTGACCCTTCGGTCTCCAGCAGACGATGGCTTTGGCTCCGGAGCGTATAAGCATCAACTTAATCTCTTGGCAGCACTGTGGTACTGTCTTATAGCTGTTCCCAGAAAGCTGCTGCAGCAGCTTTTTTTTATCAAAATTGGTGCCGAAGCAACTACTAACTCATGTGCTTTTCTAAAACAGACTAGTAGAGCACGAATGAAAGGTGCAAGAGGGACACGAGCTTGCTGCTGACGGGGGCCATTGCTCAAATGAGAAGCAACAGGGGAAAGAGTTGTTGTTCCATGGTGCGAGGCGAGTGCTAGAGAGGAAAAGGAGGAGGAAACCATTATTTTCACAGGAATAAACGATAAGACAAATTTGCCAGGCATGTGATAACAGGCTAAAAGAATTACATATATGTAGTGGTCAGAGAAAATGTCTTCTGGATTCAAGAACAGTGATTTATTTATCAAGCAAAGCCAGAAAAATCCCTCTTCTCCCCATACCCCTACCACATCTGTCTGTCTGTTGGCTTAAATAGCAAGTGATTCCCCGCCAAGGAATGCATTTGCTGCTTTTCTTCCTGCAGTTTTCCTTACTGGCAGAACACATTTACAAAATGTTCTACTTCAGCCCACATCCCAGTGTTTTATCCGCTTCCTCCCTCCAAGCCTTTCCCTGTTGAAAGCATCATCCGTGCCTGTGCATGAACTACACATGACGACCGTGCCTTTATCTAAAATGTGTTTGCAGGTGGAGGCCGGGTATGTCACTTCAGCAGGAGAGCACTGTTCCCCCAGAGCACAGAGGCCATTCCCCACGGAATTTTTTGTACCTTTTTTTAGTGATCTCCTTGTCTTCCAGGGTGTATTTCCTCCTCAGCTTAGCAGGTGGACAGTAATTTGCTGAGGAAGGACCCCAATGCATTAGCACTAAACCAAAGACTGTGGTTCCCTTGTCGATGCAGATCCTGCCTACTTTTTGTTTTCGGACTTTGCTGTTTCATTGCCCTGCTTTGCCCTTCGCTTTTGTTTTTTCTCTCTCTGTAATGAATTTGTCCCAAGTTAAATTCTATATCTCACAGCATTTTGCAGGTTAATCCCTCAGTAACAGCAGTTTGGCTTTCCCAATCCCCAGATGGGAAATAGCCCCAATTCCTCAACCACAGGAAACTCCAGCATTCCTAGTTTCTTGCTAATGAGTTCATTGTAAATCCAGCTTAGATTTTTTTTTTTCCCCCCAAATCTCTGTTTCAGAGTGTCTCGAGTATATAGAGGCAAAGTGGAAAAAAAGGGTTACATTAAATTTCAGGATTTGTGACATTTATAAACGATACTGTGGCCATGAGGCTTTTCTTCGGGAAGAGGATGTGCGGTAATGCAGCTCACACATGCTGCACAAGTGATCCCTGACCAAAGCCTTGTGCTTGAATATCGTGACTAACTTAAATTTGCTTTCAGTTCATACTTCCAATCACTGTTTGATAGCAATCTCAAACTCTTCCTTCCTAGCTGTAATTTGACAGGCATCTACTGTATTCGACATGGCATAGAGATCGTGTCCTATTTTTCATATTTCACATTTCAACTGTTCTTATTCAGAAGGGACGAGTCTACTTTTATACTCAATGTTCTGTTATGCTTAATTTAATCCTCCTAAAAGAAAAAATACGACCAAAAGATCTGAACAGCACTTTAAGTGGTCACATCTCCCAGTTGCTCATAGGTCTCCTGTGAGCATTGTAGGCTGTCAGGTGAATTCTGTGTAGAACGATTCAGAATGCAAGTATAGAATTTAGTCCCTATAAAAAGCATTCTCCAGAGGTTTGATTATTGTAGTATTGCATTGGAGAGATTTTTATCAGGTTCATGTCACGGCGGGGTGGGGGTGTGTGTTGTTTATTTTTTCAGCATTCCAAGTCACAGTGTAGTTTCAAACATGTCACTTCATAAGCTTCTGTTTTGTTTAATTCACTAAAGGCTAAATTTTTAAGACTAATTGTTTTAATTATTATTTTTTGGTCTTGATTTTGCTGAGTTTTTGAGTCTTACAGCACAAATATCAATCCATTTGAGTTCCTTGTTTTTTAGAGGCTCCCTTTTCTTTTCCCTGTTAGGATTCTGTTTTAAACCTCATCATTATGGCTCTGCTTATGCAAGAGGGATGTTGTATCTGCTATTGTCATTTAATGTTTGGCTGATCAGTCTGTAATCCTTTGTAATTTTTAATTACAAATTGCTCATTTTTAATCCTACTTCTTCAAAAGCATCAAAGTTGACAGAGAACAGCATTAAAAAAGGATACATGTGGGTAGTGGGGAGAAGTGGCCCCTAGCACTCATGCTGTGACTGTTATAGACAATACTGAGACCTTGGGTAGTATGTAAAGCATTTGGTGATACGGTCTTACAGTAGGAGAGCTTCAGACTGCCGGACCAGAAGAGGCTCTGTGTCTAGTTCTGAAACGCGGAGCCATGTAGGTCTTTGCATAAATCAAAAATGTAGGAAAGCTTTTGCTTAGGCTGTTCTGGTTCAGTTCGTGAAGAAGTTGGGTGGATTGCTGCTGTTTGATCTATTGGTTGCTCGGCTCAAGTTTCCAAAGCAATCGCTTGAAGTGCAGTTGGTTTTGTATCTTCCTGCTCTAGCCACTACTACATCTGCTGCTGCTGCTTTTGGAAAAGGCACCCACCCACCCAGCAGCTGGTTTTCATAAAATCTAGCTCTTCAGTCTACAGGCACACCTGAATAGTTTGAGGCAGATGGATCGCAGGGTCAAAAGAGAGCACCTCTCAATGTGAGAGACAGAGATGACCATGGTCATGTGATCCCAGCCAGAAATAAGTGCTCTAAATAGATCTTCCACTACTTTCCTTATTAGGGGATGCTATTCAAGGAGATTCCCCAGTCCCAGGGTAATTGGGCACAGTGACTCTTGTCTTTCCCATTTCGTGTATTTATACAAGCTGTACATACTGAGAACCACGTGTCCAAGTCTCAGAACAACTTGTGAGGTAGTCACATAAGATTTACCATTTCCATCAAAGGTAAGCCTGGCAAGAGAGGAGCCACCACTCTTCTTCCGAGCTGCAGAATAGGTTCCCAAGCCACTCCTTGCGGTTAGAGGCTTTTCCTATTACATGCATGAAAGGATAGCGTGTACGTGACCTATAAAATTGCATGAGTGGGCTTTTTCCGATAGGCGTGTCTCATAAAATCTGCATATGTAGACCCTATGGAACAGGTGCATTCCAGAGCAGGTCCCCTCAACACATAAGGAGGGTCAGGATAGATGAGGGAACATAGCTCACAGCAGCTAAACGAGCTTCAGTTTTCTCACCCTGTAAGGCAGGGTCACGTTCTCACAGCTGTCAGCTTCTCTCTGTGAAACTCCTGTGCTCTGCAAGTCTTGCACCCTTGCAGCCCCTCACAGAAGTTGTGATTCCTGGATGCTACACAAAAAGCTGTTTTGACATGATGTACCTACTGTATGTAATAAGGGCATCGTTCCCCTCCAAGGGGCCATAAGGTGCTAAATTGCAGTTGTTCTGACTGACGTGTGTGGCTTCTACCTGAAAATAGCACCTGAGTGAGAGAAAGCTTGCTTTTGATTGGAATTTGGCCGTTTTCCTATGTGGTAAACAGCTGAGTATTGATTGTATCAGCAAATGTTAGGAACCTTATTCTCCTGTTCCTGCCCTTTAGAAGTATGGATATTTTATTGCCAGAAGGGAAATATTTTCTTACCACATAAGCTGCTCTGAACTATTCTGGGAAAACTCAAATTATGGCCTCCCTTTTCTTTTAATTTTTGTCTGAAATTTGAAAAGTTAGCAGTATCAATTTGTTAAAGCTTGCTGTTCAGCTGCTCGCTTCTAACAAAAATTGCCAGGAGCCAGGTGAGTTCTGCAGAGGTACCACACCAGGGATCATAGAATCATAGAATTATTAAGGTTGGAAAAGACCTCTGAGATCATCTAGTCCAACCGTCAACCCAAAACACCATGCCTACTAAACCATGGCCCAAAGTGTCACATCCACACGTTTTTTTGAACACCTCAAGGGATGGGGACTCCACCACCTCCCTGGGCAGCCTGTTCCAATGCCTCACCACTCTTTCAGTAAAGAAATTGCTGCATTTGGAATGGCAGCTCAGTCTCTTGGATGTTTTCCTCTGGAGCTGTCTACAGCAGAGCGCTACTCATGCACGGCAGAGAGTAGATGTGTGGGATCTTTTCAGTGAACTGTGCTCCAGAAAGATGGAAGCCACTTGAGAGAAAAGCTGTAAATGCAGCTGAACTGAGTGGGAATACAGAAGGTAATGCCTTAAGAGCCAGCCAGGCTTTTTGAGCTCTGATACATCCAGGCCAACTCAAGATACCACGTCCGTTGTTTTGAAATTGGAAAGTGTTTAAAACTGGTTTCACCAGCAGCAAAGATCTAGCCTTCCTTTCGGTCAGGGATTCTTCTCGCAATGGCAATGTATAGTCAGAGAGACAGCTCTGGAAAATACTGTGCATAATAACCCTTTGCAAAAGGGAAACGTTTATTAGTAAACAGTGCTTTTATCAGTAGCTCTGTAAATCAGTGAATACCGGGCTCAGGTTTTTTGGTTTTGGGTTTGTTTTTTTTTCCCCCAAAGAAAATGTGGTTGCAAGTCTTTGGTTGTATTTTCTGGATACAGCTGAAAATCACTGGTTTGGTAACCTTTTGAACTCTGGTCTAGCATCGGTATATTATTTTGGGAAAGTAGTATATCTGACCTCAACAAGGAGTCTTAGTTTAATTTTTAAAGCAGGTAATAGCAAAAGTGTCTTGACCATTTAGTGTTCTAAACCAGGAGTGAAGATCGTGTGAAAACTTCGGCAGACAGGTTCATAAATTCTTGTACAAACTGAAAATGGGGGAGGACGTTAGGATGCTACGATCCAGCATCTAACTGTTGAACATCTCACTGTCTAGCTCTTCAAAATGCTCACTTACCGGAACAGTTCACACTCAGTGACGTTGAAAACTGACGCTTTTGCTGCAGAAGTATCAGCGCTGCATACGCATTGATTAAAAGCAAAGTAAATACATTTTATTGTAATGTTACAAGATGCTGCTTTTCTCAGGCTACAGCTCACTTTGTACTTATGTGCATGAAAATTTGAAGTTAAGCTTTAGGCTATGGTGAGCACTGTGGGGCGGCAAGATTACGTGCGAAATGCTTTCTGCTGAAGAATGTTTTGGGGTCTTTTTCTCCCTGCAGGAGAGCCACACAGAAGAGCATGAAGGTGAAGAGCAAGTCCATGAACAGCCCCAGCAGCAGGAGGAGTACTGACTCACCCAGCGTCTCTGACAATTTTCATTTTGTGTGAGGACTTTCTTCTGGAGAACGGAACATGTGTGGCCTCAAACTTGAAATCAGTTCACTCCCAGTCTGCCATTAACATTTATGTACCATAGTGAGTGCCAGCCAACCACTGCATTCTGTACCCATACTTTGCCAAGATGCATTTGCAGACGTCTTCTTTCAGTGTATCTTCCCAAGAGGCTGTAGGGCTACATCACCTACTGTACATCACTGCAACTTCACCACTTGGCTGCTTGAGATTTGTTCTGCTCTTTAAAAAAAAAAATATATATATATTTATTTTTTTTTCTTTTTCGTCTTAAGTATGATACACTTGTAACTTGTTCTAACATATTTATATTGGCATTTTGTGTGGCAAGAAGTACCGTACCACTAGTTGTGTCTTTCACTTTGTGGTGCTTTTGCGTTTTCTAGTACATCTGCCTTGGGGCATAAATTCGGTCAAACAATTGGAATAAAGGGATACAGTGGAAGTCATACTCAAGCCATAGCGATGAGGTGTGTTGTGGAGGAAAATGCTCGTGTTGCTCACATTTATTCCTTTCCTGCCTTCACAAAATGGAAGGCAGAGCATCTGTTTCACTAGGAGAGATTTAAACCCCTGTGTTAGAAAGCTTGTTAGAAAGCTGCGTGGTATGTTTTTTTGGCTTATTTCTGGAGGAACAGACATCCACTTAAGTTTTTTGAAAACCCTCCCAGTTTCCCGACTAGTCAATAGACATTTCCCAGCTTTTCTTCCTTCCTGAGGAATCCAGTCCCAGCCTCCAGCTTCAGCTCTGCCTCCGCAGAGCTCAGTGCTAATGGAGGAGAGAAATCTCCTTGACAC
>VZTL01076805.1:53703-81838 GCA_013400535.1 Scopus umbretta | reverse complement strand
TTTTTTTTTTTTTTTTCTTGCAGGACGGTGTCTTTTATTTATAATTTCCCCCCCCACGCCCCTTCCAGCTCCTGCTCCCGGGCTGCGCTGGTTGGCAGCGATATGAATAACTCTTTGTATAGACATCTGTCATGTTATTTATGCCTATCCAGAGAGGGGAAGGCATCGGCACCCGCGCCGGCAGGGCGTGCGTGGCACCCATGGGCGTCAGCGGGACGGCGCTGCCGAGGGGGCTGGGGGGCGGCCGGTGGGGGTCCCCGTGCCGCAGTGCCGCCGGCGGAGGGGAAGGAGCGGGGTGGCAAGGGGCTGCTCGCTGCTTCCTGCCATTATCCGGCGCGGGCGGTGGGGAGGGCGGCGCGGGCGGAGGAGGCGNTGGGGGCCTCCCGAGGCCCGGCTGCCCACAGCTGCCAGCGTCAGTGGGAGCGTAGGGGCTGCCGGCAGCGGTTCCCTCTGCTCCGGCCGAGGCAGAGGGATGCCTCGGTGCTGAGCCCACATCCCTGGCTCCCCCGCTGAGGGAGGAGGATGCTTCGCTGCTGGAACCTCTTCCCCAGCGGTTCCCGCTCCTCTCGGGCAGGAGAAAGGCCGAGCCGCCGTCCCTCACTTGCACCCGCTACCTGTTGAGCCACAGCCGCCCTCGCCGGGCTCCCTGGGCCCGCATGCCTGGTGCCAGAGGGGACCGGCCGCCCTCGCCGGGCTGCCAGCAGCGCCGCTGCCACACTTGCTGGCCCCGGCACGCCGAGCTGCTGTGTCAGCCGGGGAAGACCCTGTGAGTCAGCGCCGTCGCCGTACAGCCGCCCGCGGCCCCGACCCCTGCCCCGGCACCTGCCGCTCACCGCGATGCTCGTGCCGACAACCGCAGGGTGCAGGCGGGGTCCCTGGCTCCTGGCCGCCCTTGGACGGAGCTGCAGCAGTGGGCGACCGCCTATAAATCCCCCTCCGGCAGCCCCCGGTGGGAAACCGGAGCTCGCTGGCAGGGACGCGGCCATGACCGGAGGAGCGCCTGGGGCCGGGGCCGGCAGCTGTTGTGTGGATGGGGATGTCGCTGCTGTCGGCCCTGGCCTAGCTCCAGCTCTGCCCCGCGGCCGGCAGCCGCGCCGCCGTGTGCTCATCAGGCCGGAGGGTGCTGGGGCTGAGCCAGAAAGCGAAGATGCGGTGGCCGGGTTTTGCCTGCTCCCTGCCCGTCCCTCGAGCGTGGGCAGCATGGGGCTTCTCCTGCCTCCGGGACGGCACTGCCGCTTCCCAGAGCCACGAGCAGCCTGCAACGGCACCGCCGGGGTGAAGCATCCTGCCACCTGCGTGGCGCGGGGAGGATGTGTGCCGGGGGTGCCAAGGCGTCGCCGCAGTTCAGCCAAGCCCCCTCTGTTGTTCGCTGCGAGCGTGGGATCCAGCAGCAGCTCTTCCTGCCGGGTCCCTCCGGACCCGGTGCTGGCAGGAGGCGTCGGTAAACGTGGTGGGTGTGTGGCAGCCTTTGCCAGTAAAGCTTGCTGAGAGGGCCGGTGGGTCCCCGTGCTTCGGACAGGCAGGATTAGTGCCTCTGGGAAGGGTCTGGCCGGAGCAGCCTTGGCACGAGCTCTGCCCCAGAGTTTGCCTATTAATAGCCGTTGTTTGGTCCCCGGCACTTCTCTCAGCACCAGCCATTATATCCACACAATTGCGCGGCCAGAGCCAAGTCATTAACAATGCGCCACCGCCTCCGCGGCAAATAGTCCCTTCTCCGCGTTTAAATACCCTGCGGGGATGGGGAACACCGGGGAGAGGGAGAGGAGCGAGGCTGAAGGCAGCCTGGCGCACCGGGGAGCAAAGGATGGGTGCGGCAGGCCGTGAGCGTGCCGGGTCTCAGCGTGCCACGAGCACGCCGGGGGGCTCAGCGCGCCATGAGCACGCTAGGTCTCAGCACGCCATGAACGTGCCGGGTCTCGGCGTGCTGGGGATGGGGCGGAGGTGTCGGATGGGTGCAGGGCAGGTCGGTTTGGAGGTGACACCTCGGTGAGGGGCTGCCAGTGCTCGGCGGGTGGCCCGGCACCGGCAGGGCTGGATCGTGGCCGGCAGCAGCATGAGCTTGGAAGTGATGGAAATGGGGTCCGGAGGGGAGCCTGTGGGAGGGGACGGTGAATCCCGCTCTTCTGGGCGGGGTCCTGGGGAGCAACCGCTTTGGCCACCAGTGAATCAGGGGCTGCTTTAATTTGCATACGGCTAATTAGCAGGAGGATCTAATTAGACCATCCGTTAGAGTGCCGTAACATCGGGCTCATGCCGGAGGTGGCCCGGGCGCTGGTGTCGGGCGTCTCAGCGAGGAGGGGGCTGGCCATTACACTCGGCAGAATCGGATTAAAAAGCGCTTCGGAGAAAGGGCCGCTCTTGCCCGCGGTGCCCTCGCTCCCGTGCCGAGCCGCGCGGGGTGGGAATTGGGGTGGCCAAAGTGCTGATGGGAGGGGAAGCATCTCCCTGGGGGTGCCGGAGCCTGGCGTCGCGGCCAGCGCCGGCAGGGTGCTGCAGCCGCGTCCCCCTTAACGCCCGCCCTGCCTTCGCCTTGCAGGACTCCATGTTCTCCCTGGCCCTGAAATGCCTTATCAGCCTCTCCACCGTCATCCTGCTGGGCCTCATCATCGCCTACCACACGCGGGAGGTGCAGGTAGGTCCTGGTGTCGCTGGCGCCGAGCGAGGGGCTGCCGGCTGGGCTGCGGGGTTTGCCAGCCACCCCACTGGGATGCGGTACCCGAGCTCGCAGCCTCATGGAGCCTCCTCCCTCCTTGCCGGGCTCTCGGTGGGCAGCGAGGCTGGGCACCGAGGGGTCTGCCCGGGCACGGGGGGCCCGGCAGAGCTGCCGGCGGCTGGGGAGGCTGCAGCCAGGAAGGGCTCGGACCAGCCGAGGTGCCAAGGAAAGCTGTGAAATCCTTTCCTAATCAGAGCTGCCCACTCTCTTCCTCCCTGCCTGCCCCGACTTTGCTGGGAAATGAAAGGCCTCCGGGTTTGCTCCAGGAAGGCTGCGCTTCCCCGTGGGATCCGGCTTCGGCACGATGCCGGTGTGTTTTGGCGACGGGAGGAATGAATCGCCGGGCAGGAGGAGCATCCTGGGAAGGGACACCAAAGCCCCTGGCCCCAAGTGCCCAGTGTTTTGGTGCACTAAAGATCCCGCCTCATCCCGCTGGAGGCTGGGGGACGGGGCAGCTTTCCTGGCTGGGGGGCTGGAGGCAGGCACCCCGCTCCCTGCCTGCCTCCTGCCTGCAAGGGACCTTCCCGGGAGCCACCCCTCCGGCTCAGCCTGCCTGCACAGGGACCAAGCCTGGCGGCGGGTTGTTCAAAGTAAATATTGGAGAGCCCTGGGTTTTGCTAGAATAATATTTACCCCGGGGTGGCGGCGGTTGGGGTCAGCCGGCCGGGCCGTGCCGTGCCCTGGTGCTCGCCAGCTTCCTCCGCTTGTTGCTCTTGGGAGCGGGTTGTGCAAACAGCGTCCACCCCAGCGGGGAGCAGGGCTTCCCGCCTCTCCCCCTGCTCTGCCCGTGGCCGGAGCCAAAATCCCCGGTGCTGTCCCTCCGTGGGGTCCCGGTCCCTGACCACGTGCGCTGTGCCGGTGCGGGTGCCGAACCTCGCCACGGTCCGGCCGTGTGGCCCCAGTGGCTCCGCTGGGCTCGTTGCACTGGCAGGGAAGGGAATGAGATCGGTTTGACTTGATTTGCCCCAGACAAAGCCATGCTGGCTGCTGATCGCCCTATTATCTCTTAGGTGCTTATAAAGGGATTGCTGATAATCCGGCCGGGGATGGAAGTGGGGCTGGCAGAGCTGTAAATCCTCAGCTTCTCGTCCCTCTTGCCTAAGGGGGGGCTGCGCTTGCCCCGCTGCGGCACTGCCGGACCTCCCTGGCCTCCAGGAAAGACTTGACAGTGGCTTCGGCCTCTTTCCTCAGTATTAATTGTGTTAAGTGCCCAGTCCTTCGGGACGTTTGCAGCTCTCCCCGTGCCTCGGTTTCTCCGGGGCTGGGGCATCGCTGTGCCTGGGGTCCTGGGTCCAGCTCCTGGGATCCTGCCTGTCCCCTCCCCAGCTGCCGACACCCGCTGTCACCCGATGGGCCGGGATGGTGTTGGGTCCCTGGGGTGTCCCCGTGCCCGTCATCCCCCAGCGAGGGCTGCAGGCGAACGAGATCCTCCCCACCACCTCCCAGCTCTGCTTTCTGCTGCAAGGCCACGAGCTGCTGCTAATTGTGCCTGTCACTCGCTCTTCGTTAGGCCGAGCGTGTGCAGAGAGCTGCCAGCAGTGCCGCCGGGTCCTCGCCCTCCCTGCGCCCGCGGGCAGGGGTTGGCCCGCTCCCGGTGGCACCGGGCTGGGTGTCCTGGAGATGGCTCTGATCTGCACCCCGGGGCAGGGTCTGCCACCGCCGCGGTGCCGGAGCGTGCCATCCCCTGCCAGCTCCGGGTTTATCGCCGTGGCGCATGATGGAGTGCAATGCTGGCGAGGCTGCCAGCTCCAGCCAGAGGGTTTTGGGGGGGCACGGCCCGCCTCGTCCCTGCCCTCGGGGTGCCCAGGGCTCTTTGTCCATTTTGTTAGGTGAAGCTTTTTGCCCCACGCGGCTTCTCGGCAGCTTCCCTTGTGCTTCGCTTGTCTGGAGCTGCAGCGGCCAACACGCCTGCTCCTTTCCCTGCCGGAGCCGGAGCCGGTGCCGGGGGGTGCTGGGGATGCCCCTTCGGGTACTGCCGGACCACGCTGGGGTTTCCATGGAAACCCGCAGCGATGCGCCGCAGGTGCAGGGCTGAGAGGGGCTGGCGCAGGGGGAACCTGCCCGAATCCCCCATTTCTCCTTCCCTTTCCCGACCTGGCCTGTTGCAAACCAGCCCCCCCCCACGCAGTCAAAAGGCTCCCTGCCTTTTTCCTCTTGCTAATTTGTTTATTTTTAACACCCTTTTCCAGGAAGGAATGGGCTGTCAGCTTGCTAACTGCCTGAGGATCTCCCTTGACAGCTTGGAGCATTTTTATAAATAATTTCTCAAACAAAACAGCTAAAAGGAGTGGAGCTTTCCAAACAGAAAGGGAGGTGGCCGGGGACGGCCGCTCCGTGAGTCAGTCCTGGCGGCTCTTGCTGTCCTCGGGGAGAGCCCTGTGTGCCGTGCCGTGCCGGCGAGGCGGCGGGCGCAGGTGCACTGGGGCCTGCGGCGGGGCGGGAGGGTTGTTCCCCAGGCGCAGCGCCAGCCGGGGCCGTGCTCCCACCCACCGCCCGGGCTGGAGCGGCCGCGAGAGCTCCTGGCCCCCCGGACGAGCCGGTGTCACTCCGTGCTTTGCAGGGTCGAGGACACACGGGTGACGGTAGCGCCGGGTGCCACGTCCCCCTTGGATCCCTTCCCAGCGGCGTCTTTGCCAAGCACGGCTTGTGGAGAAGCCCTGAGTGTGTCCCCGCTGCTGTAGGTGACACCGCTGTCCCTGTCGTGCCAGGGGCAAGGTGATGGCAGCCGTGGGATGGACCGTGGGCAGGATGGGGTGGGTGACCCCCAGGGGTCTGGTGGCGTCCCGGAGGGGCCAGCCCAAGCTGCTGTCCCCCCATCTCCCGCAGAGACCCCGACTCCATCACCGGCGGTGGGAGAGGAGCTGGTACCCAGGATGAACCGGCGGTTGCTATGACAACCGGAGCCCATCGCTGCCAGCGCCTGGGTGCTCTGACTGTGGCATTCCCTCCTCAAAAGTTGCCCTGGCGCTCAGGCCGTGGTGGCTGTCAGTGGCGCTGGTGCAGCACCGGTGGGAGCGAAGGGGCTGGAGTGGCTCGTGCCGGCGTTCTGCGGTGCCACGGCTCGCCTGTCTCTGTGCCCTGGGCGAGGAGGCTGTGCCGGGAGGTGGGCTCCTCCCGCCAGCCAGTCTGCAGGAGCAGGTTGGAGCGAGCTATCCCCATGTCGTGCCTGGACGTGTGCTTGAGGCCGGGCACCCTAAAGCTTTCTGGGGTTTCCCCAGTGCTGTAACCATCCCCTGAACTCCCAGACGGAGCAGCGGAGGGCATGGTGAAGGCTCATTCGCACCTTTTCCTTCCCCATCCGTCCCCAGCCCTCTTGGCCGAAGCCATCCCCGGCTCCGTGGGGCTCTGGTGTCCGTCCCCCCCGCTGCCCGTGGCGGGATGCTGGTGGGGCAGGGTCGGCTGGGGCCACCGGTAACTGTGTGGTTTTGCATCCTGGTAGCTCTTTGTGATTGACAATGGAGCCGATGACTGGCGGATAGCAATGACATACGAGCGCATCCTCTACATCAGCCTGGAGATGCTGGTTTGTGCCATACACCCCATCCCCGGGGAGTACAAATTTTTCTGGACAGCCCGCCTGGCTTTCTCCTACACGCCTTCTCGGGCAGAGGCGGACGTGGACATCATCCTGTCCATCCCCATGTTCCTGCGCCTCTACCTGATCGCTCGGGTGATGCTGCTGCACAGCAAGCTCTTCACTGACGCCTCCTCGCGCAGCATCGGGGCGCTCAACAAGATCAACTTCAACACCCGCTTCGTCATGAAGACTCTCATGACCATCTGCCCCGGGACGGTGCTGCTGGTCTTCAGCATTTCCCTCTGGATCATCGCTGCCTGGACGGTCCGGGTGTGCGAGAGGTGAGAGGGGCTGGGGCTGCGGGGGGGGTTTGGGATGCCGGTGGTTCGGGGTGCTCGGCAGAGCTACGATGTCCCAGCGCCCTGTGAGAGGGAGACAGAGATCCAGGGGCTTGGCAGCTGCGGGTTCCCGCTGACGAGCCCCTGTCCCAGGCAGGAGGCGGAGGCAGGGACAGCCCTGTCCTTGCAGCACAGTGCCTGGGGACAGGCAGGATCCCCGGGCGAGGGGACAGTGTGCGGCGCCGGCCGGTGCCGGAGCGGGCAGGTGACATGGAGAGCGGCGGGAGCTGGGGGGGACCGTGCACAGGGAGAGGCCGGAGGTGCCATGAGGCTGGCGAGTGGCAGCGCCTGGCTCGGGCTCTGGCATCGCTGCGAGCGACTGCCATGACAACACCGTGGTGACAAACCCACTGCCGGATGGCATCACGCTGGCATCGGCGTGCTCGGCGCGGGGGTTGCTGTGGCGACCGGCCCTGGTGGGTACCGCTGCGCCTCCATCTCTCGGGGATGCGCCGGCACCCCTTTGTCCCCTGGGGGGAACCGGGGGGGCTGTGGCAGAGCACCCCGCAGTGCTGTGCCAGATTGGGTTTCTCCCCGGCCACGGTGCAAGCTGCCAGCAGCACCCATCCGTCCCCGGGCAGGGAGGTCAGGTCCCCTGCACGGCCTCCTGTGTCCTGTCCGAGTGCGGGGCCATCCCTGTCCCCAGGAGGCCGAGTTCGATGCCGTGCTCCCATCAAAGCACGGCTAATGGCCCCGGAGAGCTCTGGGAGCCCGGGCTGGTCTGCAGGAAAGCGCCCAAGATGAGTGCGTGTTATGATTTGGTGTCCGCGGATTAGCAAAAATGACACAAAAATCCCTTTAAGTTGTTGCGGCAGCTTCATGCCGTACTTGAAACTGAGGTGTGAGAGATCGCACCGCTGGCACCCTGGGGTCCCCTGGGACACTCAGCTTGCTTCTGGGCACTTGCAAAGCAGGAGGAAGGCCACCCCTCCTCTTCCCCAGTGTGGGACCCCTTGTGCTGTCACCCCATGAAGGGACATTAGAGCAGCTCTCAGTGCTGTGGCAGCAGAGCGGAGTGGCATGCTGTGATTTTACGAGCTTTTACAGACTGCGTTTGCCTTCCTGCCTCCCTTAATGATGCTCTCAGGATGTGCTGGATAGTCGTGCGCTGCTTAATTGTGTTTGGGAGAATTTTATTTATGCCTCCTAAACGGGGAGCAGGCGGACAGGCTCCCGGGGGACAAGCAGGGGGTTGATTCTGCACCTGGGGGGCTTAGGCTGGAAAACGCAATGTAAATAAAGAACCATTAGCGACCAAAAAAAAAGAAAAAAAGAAATGACGCAGATGAGGCGCTGCAGATCACCGGCACCGCAGCTGCCACGAGCTGCCGCCACCTCCCTCTGTCTGCAGAGCGGCAGACGCGAACCTGGGTGGGCTCCCAGCCGGGCTGGGGGCGCGCTGACCCAGAGGGATGCAGGACCCCTGGGACGTGCTCCGTCCCTGAGGGATGCACCAGCCCCGGGGCATGCACCAGCCCTGGGAGCTGCACAGCTCCTGCAAGGGCCATCCGGGACACGTCCCTGCGTCCCCACCGATGGCACGTTCCTGCACCGGCGCTGGAAACCAGTTTCCTTGTGGGACCATCCCCAAAGAGCACTCGCTTGGGCTGGGTGGCTCAGAGACAGCTGTGCTGCTCCGAGACGTAGTCCCCAGGTTGGGGTAGCACGGCTGTGGCACATCTCCTCAGCACCGTGGGCTGCTCCAGTGCCGGCGATCGCAGCATCGCTACCGGGCATCCTCCCGTGCACGCCGGGGGGCCGCAGCTCTCCGAAGGCAGCGAGTCGCTTAGCAACCTCGCCCGCTCGCCCGGCCGCTGCGCAGAGCTGCCTGCGGTGCCGGCAGTGCTGCCGGCCCTGCCCGCCGACGGCGCGCACGTGTGCGTGCATGTGCAGCCGGCCCCGCTCCCCGGAGTGAGGGTGCAGCCGGTCCGGAGCTCCCCAAACCGCACCGTTTGGGCGGTGCTGCCCAAACCAACAGGGTTGGTCCAGCCAAGCCAGCGCTGCTGCAGCATCGTGGCGTGGCGATGCTCCGCTTGCCGGTGGCATGGTGCGGGACCGGTGCGATGCTCCGGGCAGCCCTGCCGGCAGGGAGTGGCTGTGGCCTTGGTGGGCGCAGGCGGACGAGGGGATGATGGAAACTGGTGCTGGGGTCTAGCCGATTGCGGCAGCCCTCGGCGCGGGTGGGCGGCCCCTCTTCCTGCCCGTGCCAGCTGCGGCACATGCCAGCCCCCCCTGTTTATCAGCTCCTTCTGCTCACAGTGTGTCTTGGAAGAGAAAACATCCATCTGTCCAGCTGTGCCGTAACTCCCTTCCCCAGCGCAATGCTCCCAGGGTCGTCCCTGCGGCTTGAGAGCTCCCGTCCTGCGGGACAGGCTGGGCTCAGCCTTTCCCAGGGGAACACGCTGGCTGGGATGGGAGATGCATGCCACTGCTGGCACTGGGATTTTGGAGAGCCCTGCCGTGGCCACGGTGATGGGCTCCCCTGGCCAGCCCCGCCTGGAGCGCGGCAAGGGCTCTCATCGTGGCTGAGGGCGCTTCCTCGTGCAGCAGGATCTCATTCGAGTCTCTGGTTACTTGGGGAGAAAAAAACATTTTGGAAGAGAAGAAAACCCAACTGCTCTGGGAGCGAGGAGCTGGGATGAACCGGGGGGGATTGCCAAAAGCTCCATCTGGTTTCCCTCTAATGATTTTGTGAGGAGGCTGGGAGAAGCCTGCTGGGGAGAGGGATGCGTGCAGGCAGGAGTGTGACCATCCTGCTCCTGCCCGTGGTGGGGTGAAGGTGCTGCCTTCCCCTGCCCATCCCGGGGCTTGGGGCTGAGTCCCGCTGCGGGCTGGGCCAGCCTCTGCTCCACTGCTGGGAGCCAGCACTGCATCCCCCGGGGAGCATCCCCGTGCAACTCGGCCGGGCTCGCGCTGGCCCTGGGGAGCCGGAGGCAGCCGGGGCCCCCGGTTGCGTGTTTGCCGGAAGAGCCGCAGCCAGCTGCCGGGCCGGCCAGGGCAGTTGCTGACCTCACAGCTCGGCAGGGACATGGCCATGGAAAGTTTGCAGCATCCCCGAAGCCACGGCCGCTCCACGTCTGCTTTGTCTCGAGCATGCGAGCCGTTCCCCTGTGCTGTCCGAGAGCCAAGTGCGTGCTGGAGGCTTGGCAGGATCCATCCCCGTCAGTTCTGCCGGGGCCACTGACAGCACCATCTCCCGGGGTGGCGCAGGGGGAGCGGGCTCAGCCCGAGCTGCGGCAGCAGGGGGATGCGGAGGAGGACGCCGGCAATGAGCTGGTGCGGCTGGGGGCTTTGCAGAGCCGCAGCTGTTTCTCCCATCAGCCAGCTCTCGCTGCCACGCCACGTGGCACCGGGGATGCAGGACCGGGATGTGGTGACAGGTCTGGCTGAAAGCAGAAGTCCTTTCCATTGAGTTTTCGCTTTGATTTTGTCCATGTGGGTTTTCCTGTGCCAGAAATTGTGCAACCGCTGCTGCTATGGGGCATCCTGCCACGTTATTAATCCCTATTCCCCGTTGCACAGCGCAGCCTCATGCCAGAGGAGCTGCTGTGCCCAGGTGCCCCCGTTGCTCCCCGCGGCTGTCCCCGTCCCCTGCCGTGACGCTGATGCGCGTGTCTCCTTGGCAGGTACCACGACCAGCAGGACGTAACCAGCAACTTCCTGGGTGCCATGTGGCTCATCTCCATCACCTTCCTCTCCATTGGCTACGGCGACATGGTCCCGCACACCTACTGCGGGAAGGGTGTCTGCCTGCTCACCGGCATCATGGTAAGGGCTGTGTTGAGCTGGTCGCCCGTCCTGTGGGCTCCGTCCGTCCCTGCCGTGGTAGCAGGGCCACTGGATTTTACAGGGACCGGCTTCCTGGCTCGCTTGTCCATGCGTGAGGTGTAACAGCTTTGGCTCGGAGGTCTCACAGCCTGGAAGCTGACAGAGCTGTAATTGCAGTTGCTGTAAGCACAGTCATTAGCAGGACGTGGCGGTTTGGTTTAAGGAGGTGACGGTGCAGGCTGGGTGCGTGCTTGGTGGGTGCTGCAGTCCCATGGGGCACAGCTGGTGAATCTGGGGTGGATTTGGACCCGTGTTCAGCAAGGGAGCGGGGAGCTGGACCGTGGCAGGGTTGGGGATGTCCCCAGGGAGCAGAGGGGCCCCTGAGCATCCCTTGGCCGTCCCCGCTTGAGCCGACTGGCTTCCATCGCCCGGAGCGATCCCAAATGCTGCCAGCTCCCACTGAGAGCCGGGACCAGCTGGGAGCCCTCCACCTTCCCACGCTCCCACCAGCATCACTGCGCTGCCGTGGCTCTGTTTCCTCATGGCCAGAAGGTCACCGTCCGCCAGGGCCTCTGGCATACCTGCTCCAAGGCGCCTGTGAGATGTCCCGGCTTGCGGAGCTTTCCAGCCAGGGCGGCCGAAGGAGCGGCCAGGGGCCCTGTAGTCGCGGCTCCCCCGCAGATCCACCCCAGCCCTCAGCACCCCGGCTCTACCCCCCTCAATTCCAGGCCCTGGGGACGGAGCCACCCCTGTCCCCCCTTCCCAGCCGGCGCAGCCGGAGCTGGCACCCAGCACCAGCTGGGCTCATCTCTGCCGCTCTGCGCCCCGCGAGAGCTGTTGGCTGAGGCAGCTCCGCCAGCGGGTATTAATTTTATATTATCTACAAGTCTTTGATCTGCCTCATATGAGGTCGGGCACCAGCAAGGTCGATGCTGTTGATAGGAGCCAAGTGAGGGAGAAAATCCCTACTGGGGGGGGGACGCGGTGTTTCCCAGCAGCGCGGCACTGGGGAGCCGCCGGTGGCTTGGCCAAGGGGGTCCCGGTGCCGGGGGCTCCCGGAGTTCCCCCTGCAGCCAGCGGTTACTTTGAACCGAGGCACAGCCAGGGATGGGGCCCCCCCGTGACCGCCGGCTCCCCTGGGCTCCCCGAGCTGCGGCACTGGTGGCGGCCGCCCCGTCAGGAAGAGAGAAGCGCTGGGAGCCAAGAGCACACAGCAGGACTTTCGGGGACGCTAAAGGATTCAGCTCAGAGCATGATGATAATTAATGACTCTTTAATAAATTAAGGAGTGTTTGCCAGGATTGTGGGCCTCTGCCAGAGCGCTGGGAGGGGGGAGCGGCTCATCTGGTACAGGCAGCAGCAGGCAGAGCGCAGGAGCTCCACAGAGAGAGGAGGCTTGGCACCTTTGCTTTCCAAAGACAAATACGTGCCGGAGATGACAGCTACCACGCGGATCCGGCCCTAATCACTGGGATAAGCGAGCTCCCAGCTGTTGCTGTTGGGAGACACAGCGATTCAGGGGGTCCCGATTTGGGAGTCCCCTTCCCTGCTCTTCCCCAGGTCACCTGGTGCTTCCCCACCACTCTCCCACCCCGCCCCGGGGGCTCCCCGTCCCGCAGGGCACTGGCGCGGGGCAGGTCCCCGGCCCGCGGTGGCACTGGTAAGCAGGCTTAGCTCAGCCTTTTCTAATGGGCACCAGGGAGCGAGGGCTCACCGCTGATCACCGCTGACCTCGTACATCAGCCCCGGCCGCTCCTGTTCATTACCCAGCACGTTGTCAGCCGCTCAAGGACACCCAGGCTCCGTGATACCTCCTCGTTAGGGGGACGTAGGTGGGGGGCCATGGACCTTTAGTGAATTGGGAGGGTTGCGATGGTGAGGGTGGGAGCGCTGCTGTTGCACGGGGGTGCTGGAGGGTGACAAACCATTTCCCTGACCGATGTCCCCACGCAGGGCGCCGGCTGCACGGCACTGGTGGTGGCCGTGGTGGCCAGGAAGCTAGAGCTCACCAAAGCTGAGAAACACGTCCACAACTTCATGATGGACACGCAGCTGACGAAGCGGGTAAGGTGCCACAGGGGATGGCAGGAGCGGGGGGCCATACCGCATGGTGGGAGCTGCGAATGCCGGGTACTGTGGTGGGAGGAAGGCGTTGGCACCCCTGGGTGCCGGTCCCTTGGGTACCACGGTGGGAGGAAGGTATCCAAGCGCCTCGGATGCAGCACAGGCGCAAGCGTTATGGTGAAAGCAAACAGTACCAGCTCTGTATTAGGCTTTTAGGTGATGCAGGATGCTCGGCTGCACCCCTGGGAGGAAAAGCCTTTTTTTTTTTTTTCTCCTGGGAGGATACAGACTCTCTCCTCTTGCGGAGCATGATCTCATGTAGCTTGGTGTCGGGAAGACAACCGGATTTCGGTGATTCAGTGCCTTGTCTGCCACAGACGAGAACCGTGCTGTGAGAGTCCCGTGGTTTCTGTCCCCGAGGAGGGACCCAGAGGCTGCGGCTGCAGCGGGGTTGTCCCCAGGGTCGCTGGTCACGCTGGGGTCTGGCATCACGTCCTCGGCAGCGTGCGGGGGCTGCAGGAGGTCTCTGGTCTCAGCAGCCTCGTCATGGCAAAGCGTCGGCAACCTGACAGCACCTCGTGATGTAATGGGCTCCCCACGCTGGCGGCAGGAGTGAGATTTTATATAGGGGATGGCGGCAAAGCGAGCGTCGGTGCAGCCCTTGGAAGGGTGACGTCCCAGTGCCAGGACGTGGCTGGGGAACCCCGCTCTGCCCCGGAGAGCAGAGCCCTGGGCAGAGCCGCATGCTGGCAGGAGCCCCGACGCCCCGGGGATAGTCAGGGGCCTCAGCATGGCCAAGCCAGGAAAGCAAACAGCTGCTGGGCCCCACGCCCCCGGCCACGGATATGGATCTGCAGGCTCCGTGCCAGGCAGGCGGCGGCCAGTTCATCTCGGAGCGAGCAGCAGAGCCACGGTTTAGCCGGGGAGCCGGCAGAAGCTGCGTCCTCACGCTGGCAGCCCAGCCGGGACCTGCCAAGAGGGGCAGATGGATGAGGGAATCAAGAAAAACTTTGGGACTTTTGTTCTGTTTCTTGAGGCTTAGGGTACAGCTTCACACACGGGTGAGGAGCCCGGTGGCGGAGCATCGGTGCAGGGTAGGATGGGGATGTGGGCGAACCAGGGGCCAAGACCTGCTGCTCGGTGCGGGCAGCTCTGCCTGCCCTTGCTCCTGCCCGAGCTGCCCATGGTCTCTTGCAAAGGCGCGGGAGACCGTGCAGGAGCGGAGCTGAGCGCCTCGCTCCAGCTGGGGTGAGTCAAGTGCTCTTGCAGCACCGGCTCATGAACCAGCAGCTCACGACAGAGCCAGACCGGTGTCTCCGTGAAATCCCACATCCTGTGTGCTGGCACAGCCGGGGCCGGTGACCTGCAGCCAGCTCTCCTCTTGCAGATCAAGAACGCAGCGGCCAACGTCCTTCGGGAAACGTGGCTCATCTATAAGCACACCAAGCTGCTGAAGAAGATCGACCACGCCAAAGTTAGGAAGCATCAGAGGAAGTTCCTACAAGCCATTCACCAGTAAGGGGCTACGCACTGGGCAGGAGGGCTGGGGGGGAGGATGCTGAGCCCCAGCCCCAGGCGGGAATCGCGGTCCAGCCCCTGACAGGGGCATGGGGACGATTTCCCATTGCCCTGGATGTGGTTTGCTATAGGGGAAGGGGCACAGCCATGTTGCTCTTTCCTTCTCCCCAGGTTGCGGAGCGTGAAGATGGAGCAGAGGAAGCTGAGTGACCAAGCCAACACCCTGGTCGACCTCTCAAAGGCAAGTCCCTGCAGCGACCTCTCAGCTCAGCCAGGTTGCCCAAGTGTTTCTCTTCAGTTGGAAAAACTAAAGCAGACCTGGCTGACCGCAAAATGATCTGGCTCGGCTGATGTCAGCTGGGAATAGCTGCTGTGGGATGGCTGCCTTTGCAAGGCAGGAGGAGAAACGCAGCACAAGCCAGGGACTGGTGGGGGGGGCACCCTGCTTCCAGGAAAGGTTTTTGCTCCCTGCACCCCCTTATGCATCCCCAGCCCGGGGTACCATTGCTTGGCAGCATGGGGCCAGCTGCCCCTTTCCCCTCTGCCTGCATGGAGGCAGGGTTTCCTCATTTTCATGTCCCGGGGCGAGCCGAGCTGCGGTCACGGTGCCCTGCGAACTCACAGAGTGGGCTGAGACGGGGTGGCTCTCGAGACTTTGCTCGCAGGAAGGAGCTAAAGGGCTCGGCGCTGCCAGCGGCAGTGGCACTGACCCCTTTGCTGTCCCCTCTGTCCCCTCCCCATAGATGCAGAACGTGATGTACGACCTCATCACCGAGCTCAACGACCGCAGCGAGGACCTGGAGAAGCAGATCGGCAGCCTGGAGTCCAAGCTGGAGCAGCTCAGCGCTAGCTTCAACTCCTTGCCCCTGCTGATGGCTGACATGCTGCGCCAGCAGCAGCAGCGTCTGCTCGCCGCCGTCCTGGAGGCGCGGGGGGTCGGCGTGCCGGTGGGCACCCCCCAAACTCCTCTCTCCGAGAGCCCCATCGGGGTCAGCTCCACCTCCTTCCCCACCCCTTACACGAGCTCAAGCAGCTGCTAAAACGCAGCCCCTCAGCCCCCCACGGACAGGGGAAGGGTTTCCGCGCAGGTCCCAAGGTCTCCATGGACTTTCCTCTGGTCCTCAAACCGCCGCAAGACCCTTCGGCCGGAGCCGGTAGGACCAGCAGTGCCGAGCAACGCTCGGAGCTTTGCCAACGCCTTGGTATCGGGAATCGCATCCCCGTTCAGGTGCCTCTACACGTGGTGAAGGAAGGGGACGGGAGGCGGCGCCTCGGGCGAGCCCGCCCCATGGCGTCCAGTGGCAGACGGAAAACCCACGCTCAATCTCAGGTCTTCACATTTGAAAACAAAACAAAACAACAAGTCAGAAGCACTGAAGCAACGGAGACACCAGAGGGAGAGTTCTCCTCCCCTGCGTGGACCCTGCTGGGGGCCGGGGCGCTCCCCCCGCCCCCTGCCCCTCTCACCATCGCAAAGCCCCGCCGGGCAGATGCCAACGTGGTGGTTTCTTGCACAGGCTCTGACCTACACTGCCCACGCTCTATCCCACCTCCTTACCGGGACCCACACAAACCCCCGCCTCGCATTGCCGGGTGGGTGACGGTGTCTGGCCGTGACCTGCCCGGGGGGGTTCTCCGGAGCTGTGAGTGTTTTCTGCCTGGGCAGAACAAGGGACGCTTCTTCTTTCTGGTCCTTGGTGTCATAATCTGCCTGGAGACATGGAGCCGGGAAAGCAGTGCCTAAAGCATGCGGGGATGTGGGACCGGGCAGGGCTGCCCCCCGCCGATGCGGCAGTGGCTGATGTTGGGGCTGGCAGGCCAGCCCAGGTGCCAAGGGGGTCTCCAGGTGCTCACATCGCCGCCCGCCCGGGACCGCCCCCCCCCAGCATTTTGGGAAGCCACCAGGCTCTTTGCGGCGGCCTCAGAACTGCCAGATGAAAAACCCCATCAGCTACAACCGCCTCTGCTCGCACCGGGAACGTCCGCGCTTGAGCCCAGCCGGCAGCACCAAATCCGCAGGGGTTGAGCGGGGGCTTGCTGGCAAGTGGTGCAGTAGCGGGAGCAGGCGCTTCATCTGTTTAAAACAAAGCCCGTGGCCTTCGTGCCTCTTCTGCTGGGTTTGGGGGGGACCAGCAGCACCATCTGGCACCGTCTCGGCAACGGCGCAGCGCTCGGCGTTAGCTGCTGCCTGTGCCTGCCGACGCGCAGCCCCTCATGCTTTATTTTTTTTTTTTTTTTGACGGCATTCAGCTTCCTGGGTACCCTTGGGCATCACCTGGCTACTGCTGGAACCAGCCGTCTTCCATTCTGCTTTCACCATTTCCCCCTTTTTCCTTCCCGGTTCTGCCCCGGGGTCCTGTTTGGGCTCTGCTGGGTCCTTGCGTGGAGGCCTGCCTGCTGCTGCCGGGCTCCAGCTCTGGGGCTGGTGTTTGCTGCTTTCAATGAAAACTCAGCAGAGGCTATTTATATATTTTTTAAACAGATGAAATAACCATGTAATTACTCTGCGATATTAATTACACCTCACCCAGCAGTGTCAGTAATTGTAATCAAAGTCACTGTGTTACTCCAGGTATACTCAGCCTGTAATCTCCTTTGTAACTCTTTCCCTTCCATAAATAACGCTGGATTTTGTGCGCACGTAGGCAAGGGACGTATCAGCCCAATGCCGAGGTATTTCTGTGCAAAACTCCACTTGCTGCCGGTGGTAGGTGGTTTGCTCCTTGTGCCCTGCAATTAAAGTTACATAGAAAACAAGCACTAGTTAGCGAGGAGCGCTCCCCCCACCGGCCCCAGCCAGCGGCAGGAGGAGGAGGAGGAGGAGGAAGGCTGCAAGGTGACAGCGGGAGTGCTGCAAAATGTGCTCCCGGCGCTGCAGAGGGGGTTGCATTGAGCCTGTTGGTAGCAGGGTAGCGAGCCGTGGTGGTTCCCGTCACGTTCAGGGAAGAGAGGAGGCGCGCGGCAGTTGCTTCCAGCCTTTTCTAGTCCTCGGCCGGCAGGAGATACTCGGCT
This sequence comes from Scopus umbretta, assembly GCA_013400535.1. NCBI lineage: Eukaryota > Metazoa > Chordata > Aves > Pelecaniformes > Scopidae > Scopus > Scopus umbretta. The sequence continues at coordinate 64,848 of VZTL01076805.1, read as the reverse complement.
TCTGGGAATGAGCTGCTCTTCCCTTCTTCCAAGCTCCTGTCATTAGTGTAATTGTAGGGTGGGCAGGATGGCTGGGAGAGCGTCGCTGCCTTGGCAGCCCCCCACGGTCTATTGTTAGCCCTGCTGCTGCTCCCCGTGTGCCTACGGGTCACCCTCAGCCCTACCTCCCTGGCAGGAGAAGCTTCTGCCCATCTCTGTAAGTAGGTTTCCAGCGTGGCTATGGAGAAAATGTTGCAAACTCGGAGAATGAGCCTGAAATGCAACATCTCCACTGGCCTGCAGGCAGCCAGAGGAGAAAAACGCTTCCACACCTCTCCCAGGGTTCGGGCAGGAGCAAACTGCCACATGCAATGGGTCTGTGCAGGGGGTGAGGTGCGGAGATGTATCCTGGGGCGTCAGAAAGCTGGAGGAAGTATTGACGCTTGAGAATCGATATCGCCAGCGGGAACCTCCTTACGGGCTAATGATCAAGTCTGGAAAATCAAACGGATTAAGACAAGACCAGGCACTGTCAGCTTGCTGGGACCTGAGGCGCTGAAGGGGAGTGAAGGGCCCGTGGTGAGAGCTTCAGGATCGCAACCGGTGCAAGAGATCCTTGTCTCGGGCAGAGCCGCTGCTTCAGCGGGATTTCACCAGGGCTGACAGGAGCTGGGCTGGGGCGGTGTGATCCCTGCGCCTCGCAGCCCACACCCTGCATCCCCCAGCTTCACCCCTGCACAACCCGCACCCCAAACAACCCCTCTGCACCCTGTGCTCTGCGCCTTGCACCCCGCATCCTCCATCCCACACCCCACATCCCACGCACCCCGCATCCTCCATCCCACACCCCGCACCATCGCACGCCCAGCGTCCCACGCACCCTGCAGCCCCCACCCCACACTCTGCACCTCACCCTGCTCCCCGCACCCCACCCCCTGCACCCCCATATTGCACCCGCACCCCTGCCAGTACCTCAGCACCGGTGCCGGTAGCGCTGACCTGTTGCCCCAAGGACCGGGCTGACCGGGCATCACCGAGGCCGGGATAACCCCCTAGCCCAGCCCCGCCGTCAGGATCAGGAAGCTGCCCCGAAGCCATGGTGAGGGCAGGCACAAGGTGGGGAGCCCCCAGCACGGTCCAGCCCATGGCATCCCCCGGTGCTGCGGGGCTCTGGGCCCAGGTCTCCGGTAAATGGCTCCCTCCCTCCATGGTGGGATGCTCCCAACACACCTGAGAATGTCATTTTGGAGCCTGCGGCCCCAAAGGACATCGCAACAAGCAGAGGGAAGAGCTGGGATCAACGACCAAGGTGGAGGAAAAGCACAAGAACAAAACTGCGATGCAGAGTTATAATCCCAAAGAGATGCTGACCTCCCACAGCCGGGAAGCATCCGACCCCACGCACCATCGGGGCTGAACCCCGAAGCCCCTCCAGGACCCACCCAGCTACAGCCAGTCTCATTTTCGGCACAGCCTCGGGTTTTTTTGCTCCACGAACCTCCTCCCTGTGCTGCCTGCAAGGAAACGTCCTAGAAACGCCAGAAAAATACCACGTTCTCTCTGCAAACTCACAGACGTTTCTGTCCAGACTTAAGGAGCTTCGACCTGGGTTTGCATCTTGCCTCTGTACTGCTCGCTTCTTTTTTAACAATAGGGGAAAGCATAATAGTTTATTTTAACTATGAAATATATTGCTATATTATAAAGGTTATTGTAACTTTCAATTATGGTTTTGTACCCAACCCAGTTGTCAGCAGGCAGCAACGCCAGCCTGCTGCCAAAAATGTCTGTTTCTGAGTACAGCCGCTGCTCCCGGTGAGGACGGAGGCCAGGGGTAGCAGAGGAGGGGAGTGGGAGCCCAGCCAGAAAGGCTCCCCATGCTCCTTATCCTTTATCCCCCAGGTATTCATTCCCATTATCTGGAAGCTGACCTTTAGCAGGTCCAGACCTGTGTAGCACAATGGCACCGGAGCTTTGCTTCTCCCTAGGGAAAGGTCTGCCCCCTCTTTTTCTCCCCGGGTCTCAGCAGTTTCTGGAAAGCCATTCCCCACCCCGGTTGTCTCCTCCGGCTGAAGGGGGGACTCAGGTCCCCAGGCACGAGCTGTGCAAGAGCCAAAATTCCCCCTTTCCCCCAAGATGGAGTCTCTCGTGGAAGAAGTGGTACGGGGTGTGCTGCTTCCCTCCTCCGGCCAGACTTTCGGCATGTTTTGGCTCAGCGCGGGCAGGATCCAGGCAGGCTTTGAGCTAGGGAATCACTTGTGCCTAGGAAAGGGTGAGGGTGCAAACATCCTCCTGCTCCCCGGCAAAGCCGGTCTGCGTCATGCCGGCCGCCGAAACACACTGCTCTGCGTTTGGCCTGGGGACCTGCAGGCAGGCAGGATTGTTCCTGCCCGCTTTGGCTCTCTAGAGATGGAGCTGGGCTGTGGAGGGTTTGCTCAGAAGACAGCAGGCAGAAATAGCGCGTATGCTTTTTCTTCTCAGGTCAACACCTAATTTCTGGGATGGGGGTAAGGGCAGCCCTGCGCTGGTGACCTGCGCTGCTGCAGGCAAAGGCTGCGTTCCCGGGAGCGATCCCGCTCTCCCGGGGGAATTGCCCCGAGGGAACGCAGCCGCTGTGCCTGGGAGGTGTCTGGTTCAGGCTTCGCACCCTGCCCTGGGGAGCCACGGGTTTTGCTGCCTTTCACCTCAGGCTGCCATGGTGTAGGAGGAGAAAGCCCTGAGCATGAAAGACGAAAGCGATGAGGTTGCAGGGACTGCTCCGTCTCAGCCTTCCAGCTGATGTACTTCTTGAGCCTCGGAGAACGTCTCTTCCTTACCTCCAGCCCCTGAGCTGCTGGACCTGATCCCCATTGGATCAAGATCTGTGGGCAAATAAGTCTTAAAATGTTCTTTTGTAGGCCCAATGCTTCTTCCCGGCCAGTCTTTCTGCACAGAGCGTGACCACAGCCGGGAACGAGCAGTGCCTATGGGACCAATTCCTGCTGCTTTTGTCCAGAGAAAGCCTAAAAGCCCCTACACCGGCTCTTCCCCATCAGAGTCGCAGTCACTGCCATCCTCTCATCGTTATCACTGTTACTGCTGTCATGGCTGTGCTGGCCTGACCCTCCCAGGCCGGTTAAACCCAGTAGGGTCAGGTCCCAGCAGCAATGAGGTGCCATGAGCTCCAGCGGCTCCTTGCTGGCCCCTGGACGTGAAATCCCTCTGCAGAAACCAGCTGGCAGACAGTGGCTGCCTGGGACTGCCTGGCTGGGGCTGTTCCTGCCCCACACGTTTGCCCCCACTTGTGGGGCTGTTGCTGGAGGCAGCTGCCCCTCGTTGGGACACAGCCGGGACCAGCTCCGGGGTTTGTAGTTCTGCCAGAGGAGAGGGGCTGGCTCCCTGGAGAGGGCAGAGCTGAGCCTCCCCTGCTGCCAGCTGGGTCTGGGGGTGCCCGGGGATTTGGATTTCTAGGGTGCTTGGCCCTCCACACCACTCTCCCTTGGGCTTCTCCTGCCCAGCATCTCCTAGCCGGCTCGGAGCCCAGTGTGATGGCCACCAGGTAGGTTTGCTGAGGGGAAGGGGATTCCTCAGCGGTTTGAGAAGGGGAAGATGCTGCTGCTGCTGAAGGGCTCTGCCCTGGTCCCGGCTTCTCCTTGCCTGGCTCTGAGCTCCCTCCCCAAAGGCACCCAGAGGCCTCAGGGTGGCAGAGAAGGGCTTTTGCAGAGGGGAGGAAAAGCTGCTCCGTGGGATCAGTTATTTCCCTGTGGGATGAGCCACCCCGGAGCCCCGTGGGGCACCAGGCAGGGCTCCGGCACTGCCTGCCTGGCAGGTGCTCTTGGCCGGGGGCTCCGGTGCTCCGGGCGCCTCGAGACGTGCGCCCAGCTCTGCTCCTTCTTCTGCCCAAAGTGTTCTTCCCTCCCGCTGAGGTCTCAGCACGCCCCGACCTGCCGACGCACATCCCAGCGGGAACTGCTTGCGTGTCTCTGGGGTCAGGATCTGGCCCCGGGCTTACATCCCTTCTTCTGGGCTGATCTCTCGGCCGGGGGAAGGGGAGCGGGGACTGGCCCGTCCCCCCAGCATTGCCATAAACCCGAGCTGTACCCAGAAACAGGCATGTTTTAAACTATGGCTTTAACCTGTTCACTGTAAAAAGTGCCTTGGACTTTAATCTGAAGAGGTCAGTATCTATAAATATTTACCTGTGCGGGTGTGTAAGTATGCAGCTATCTATGTATAGTTACACACACAAATATATGATATATACGTATATCTATAAAGGCTTCAGACCCCTCTGTTCTGCTGGTCTTGGGAGCTCTCTTCTTCCCCCCGCTGGGGTCGGGGTCTGGCTGTGGAGCGATGTTGGGGGCATTTCTGCCGTGGTTACACGCTGCCGTAGGCAAGCCTGGGCGCCTCGAGGGTTGTGCTCGGTGTGGTGGTTCCCCCAACGGTGCTGAGCTTTCCCGTGCATCCCCGGGAAGCAGCTTTGTGCCTCTCGGGGTCTGTCTGCGTGCTGTGGGGAGACCCCGGCGGGGGGGAAGCGTCCCCAGTCCCTGTGCGGGGGGATGCTGAGGGTAGCACCCCCGGAGCCCCCATGCTGGGAGCTGCTGGGTGCGTTGTAAAACCGTGTGCGCTTACTGCTGCCTCTCAGGAGTCCCCAGCTCCCAGGCAGCTGCCTGGCTTTACGTGAGCAGCGAGGTGTTTTCCAGCCACCTGCTCCTTTTGGGAGCTTTTTTTGGGGGGGGGGCTTTTTTTTGAAGGGGGTCAGGGTTCCCGTGCGCTCAGGCTGTGGCTCAAGGAGAGAATGGAGGAGCTCGGCGGAGTGGTGGAGGCTCTTTCCTCCGGCTCTGTGCTAAGGCTCCCCGAGGATTTCTCTCCCGCTCACCCTGGCTCTGCCTGAACATCAGAGCTGGGCTGCTCCCTCCAGCTCCACTAACGGCTCGGTTTGTCCCTCACCTCTAAAGAAACGAGGGTAAAAGGTGGCTGGGGTGCAAAGGGCACAAAAACAACTTTCACAGAGGGAACGCGTTGGTAGAGAGAAGGGGAAGCTGGATCCTTTCCCACTGAGCGCCGCTAAATCCAGGCGACGAGTCAAAAGCCTTGCTCAGAGCCTGGCAACGCTGCGCCGCAAGCTTTGGCTCGCTCCGACAGCGAGCGGACACTAAGGCAGCAGCCTGAGAGACCGGCTGCCCCAAAACGCACCCCGGTTGCAGGGTAGGAGGGTGCCAACAGGCACGACCTCCCGGGCTAACCCGGCTGTGGGGCCAGCGGAGGAGGAGAGGGGTGATGTGCAGTAGTTGGATTGTGATGATAAATTGGGCTTGTTTTGGGTTTTTTGGTGGGGTTTTTTTTGTTTGTTTTGGTTTTTTTTTGTCCTGAGCTAATACCTGTAAATCCTAAAAATACCTCCAACAGTCTGGGGGACTCTGATAGGTGATTAAAACTCTCAAGCTTCATTTCCAGTATTAGTGGCTTAGCGCAGCAGAGCCCTAACGTATGAAGGCAGCTGTATTTCTGATACTGCCCACGGAGACAAGGCAAAATTCATTTAATCTTTGCATGCGGCATGAAATCCGTTTTTATTAATGGCTTGGGATTAAGGCTTCTCCAAGGAGAAAGAGAATCATGTCCGTAACGCGGACCTCTGCCTCCCCGCGGCCGTTTGCCCTCCGCTTTCCCAGCCTGAGGAGGGAGGGAGGCTGCTGCTGTCGGCGTGAGGGTCTGGGCATCTTCACCCATCCCAGTGCGACGTGCTCACGGCAGCACCGGGGTGTGTGGTGACAGGAGGGCAAGTGTACTTTGGAGGAAAAGAAGGGGAGGGGAAATTAAAAAGCTATTGTTCGGCTCAGCAGTTCCTTAGAGCTTTTTATAAACAGGGGGGAACTGCTGGCTTTCCACAGGGAGGGGAAAAACCACAAGCAAGTGGCTCGGCAAGGCACGGGTTTGAATCGGCACCTGCCCATTGGGAGCGAACAGGAGGCAGCTCCCGGGGATGAGGGAGGGCAAGCGGGGACCAGGGTCTTTGGATCAGGCTCTGCGCTTGCACGCAGGTAGGAGAACGGCTCCAGCACTAAGCTACAGCTGCTGCATACCGGTGTTTCCCCAGCTTGCGAGGTGTGAGCCTTTCTCCTGCAGAGCAGCTTTTGCTCCCGAGGGGACGGGGCAGGCGGCGAGTGAGGGGGAGCTGCGGCTTCCAGCCGGGCAATCCAGATCGGTCCACGGCTCCCGAACCCAGGCAGAACAACCTCCCGTAAACACCCTCCTGCGCTCAAGGCAGAAATAAAATGAGCTGGGGGCCTGTCCTGCAGCTATTTCCATCTCAGATGGGCTGTTTTTCCAAGGTAAAATCGAGGCTGCTCAGGTGCTAATTCATCAGCCCAGCCTTGGTTTTCCAGGCACCGACGAGGTCATTCGTTGCTGTTAATTATCCACGCGGCGGTGTGAGGTCTGCAGGCCAGATCACGCCTTCAGAGAAGCCTCTGCGACATTAGCCAAACAGCTCGGCACCACAAAAACTGCTCCTGAGCCCTCAAGAGCATGGAGAGGGATGCTCCGGCTCCTGCTCTGGGGTTGTACCACTGGGATTCGTTAGTCACCGGCGCCTGGGACGGTGCCACTTTTGCACGGTCCCGCTGCCCGGCGGTGACACACGGGGCTGGGGCTGTGGGCAAGGGCTGCCAGGGTGCGTTTTCGCTCCTGAGCTTCCCGCTCAGGCCACAGCATTTGCACACCAGCTTCCTCTTCTCTCCCAGACGAGCCTGCAATTCCCACGAGCACCCACGGAGGACGCATCTGCACGAAAAGATGCCAGGCTCGTGTTAATGGCTTCTGTGTCCCTTTGCATGCTTATCAGGACAGAAGAAGCCGTCTCTGTTTCTCAGAGCCTGCTGGCCTGGCGCTCGCAGAGTAAGAAGGGTTTCTCAGCAGGGACTGGCTGTAAAATGAGATGGTAAATGACACTTTTCTACCTAAATGGGTATTTCTGGGTTTCCTGCTGGGGAGCAGCTGCTGTGCTGGAGCAACAGCAACTACTGCGAGCCGGCCGGTGGCGGGGGCTTTGCTGCAAAACCTGCAAACAAGTTATCACCCCGTCCGTGATGATATTTCAACAGAACCGGAGACCCTGGGCCAGGAGTGGGGTCCGACTCCCGGCTCTGCTGGGGAGAAGCCGCTGGCTGACAGCAGAGCCCCAACAGCCACCCTGCACCAGGGGAAGCCCTTGCACAGGTCAGAAGGACCAAAGAATTACCAGAAGCGCTGGAGATGTGGCCGGGTGCTGCAGGGGGTGAGTTTTGGTCCTTGGCAAAGTCACCACTTAACCCAGAGCAGCCCTTGCCAAGGCAGAGCCTGGATTCAAACCCGTGCAAGGGCTTGGGCCTCCTTTCAAAAGTCAGGAGGCAAAAAGCAGAGAAGCAACTTCACCGAAAATGAAGTTGAGCTCTTTTCCACTTGAAAAGTAACTGGATTTGGATGAGAACCGGTGAGCGGTTCCCAAATGAGGCCAGGCACAGGCACAGAAATCCCCATGAAGTCTCAGTTACTCTGGATGGTCCCATCCAAGCCCATCGCCGTGGCTCGGTGCGCAACGGGTGCCGACACGGCTGGCTCTCCTCCTTCCTGCTCTTGCTGCCTGGAAGAAAGTTGTAGGAGCTGGAGATGGCCCTGGTTCCCAGGTATGGGAGAGGCACCGTCAACCCTGCACTGTTCCCTGCAGCTCCTCTCCTCCCTCTGCCACGCCAAGCCGTGCTGGCGCTGGGCCGGGGAGGATGCTGCTTGCTCCAAAGCTGGCACTGAACATTGGTAGAGAGCAACAGGTTTTGTACTAATTAAAGAGGAATCAATTAGGCTGCAAGATATTCAGCCACCTGGTGCTTCTGACTATTTTTTCCTCCTCCTTCTCTTTTTCCTTAATGTGCTGCTGCTGCCTCCAGGGAAGTCATGAAAGAAGCAAGACACGTTCCAGTTTCTTGCTTTCTTTTAGATTAAAAATGCTGTTTGTGAGGAAATCTATGCAGGCCGACCAATTGAAGTGCTGTACGTGTCCCTGAGATCTGCAACTGGCATCTCCTGTGCCATCCATCACTCCCTCCAGCCACCCTCCTGCCTCTCCATCAGTGCGTGTCGCTGGCTCTGGCGGTTGGTTTGTGCTGCATGGAGGAAAAAAAAAAAAAAATCTACAGTGAATAAAGAAAAAGCGGCAAAGGAGGTGTAATAGGATCCCGTGGGAAGCACAAAGGAGTCCTACATGCGAGAAAGCCCTTCGGAGACCCGGCTGCGCCAGGCTTTTCCCCCGCGAGACGGTCCATTAGAGTCTCTCTGTGCTCAATAGCACATAAATCAAGAGGAGCGGAAAGCAGCGGCTGCCTGACCCGGGCGGCCCCCGGGTTTTGCCGGCGCTGACCTTGAAGAAAACGGTGGGGTCAGCAGGGAGCCCCGCGGCAAGTACCGCAAGCGATGCGGGTGAAAATCGGACGCTGGCGTGGTGACGAGCGGCAGGGGAGCCGCAGTGGAAAGCCCTGCCCGGGGCCGCACGGGATGCCTTTTAGCCTCGGGCCGAGGCTTTTCGCACCCGCGACTCTGCCCCGGGGAGGGATTGTGAAATCCTTTTGATTTGCCTGAGCACACGATAAAGCCCTCTTGCAGATAAATCAGATTTAATATTAAATATGAAAGGGAACAGCAAGGACTTGGATGGCGATGTAAAGGTCACAGAAGAGAGTATTAATGCCATGTCAACTGACACGTATTAGGAAGCTCCTTGAATTCTGGCATTAGGGAGGATTCATTAATTTAACTGATTCACTCTCTGGGAACCGCTACATCAGGTGCACTGATTCAGAGCAGTGACAGTAACCCCCTTCTCGCTGGTTCCCCTCCAAGAAGAAGCTCTGAGAGGCGTTGGGTGGCTCGAGGTCTGTCCGGGGTCCCCGTCTGACACCCTGCAGCGACGCTTTGGCCATCACCCAAGAGATGACAAGTCAGTAAGGGAGAGGCTGACCAGGCTGGAGCCACGCCAAGGAGAAACGCCGGCGTCTGAAGCATGCTTTGTCGCGGTGGGAGCGGCTGGTCTTCCCGCAGCCCCTCTCTGAGCTGGAACAGCCTCTGGCCGTCGTTGCAGCGGGCTGGAGGAGACCACTGCAGGGCAGGTCTTGCCAAGCAGACGCCGCGATGGCTATAAAAACACGACAGATGAGCCCATTAGCATCCAAGAGCTAAAGGTGAAGGCTGCGCTCACGTGGCATCCCCTGCCACGCGGGTGGCTGCGCTGCAGTCTGCCTTCTCCTGCCTATTTTCAAGGGTACTTTTTGTAACAGCCGGAATAAAACTCTGCTGCTTCCCACCGCTGCAGCTGCCGTGGGAGTCATCGCGCCGGCTCCTTCGCCTGCCGCAGCTGTGCCAGCCCCACCTGCCTTTCCCTGCCAGGCTCCACGGTGGCTCAGAGCCAAGGATGAAGGCCGTGGGAGCGCGCCACCGCGTCCCTGGAGCACACTGACGCTCGAGGGGGATAAGCATTGCATGGACAGAGGTGCCAGGAGACGTGGCAGAGTCCTCCCTTCCCCTCTGCTCCGCACAGAGAGCTCTCAAGATGAGTAATCGCTGCTGATGTCTCCGAAGCACAGACATGGCAGCCGCCGGGGCTGTATCAAAGCTCAGGTTCACTCCTTCGCTGAGCGGCGAGGAGCCTTGAGAGAAAAAGCTTGTGCAATGCGCTGGAGAGCTCTGCTGCTTCCCCAGCTGGGAACCAGCCCCCTGGGAGCAGGCAGGGACAAAGCAGGTGGGGGGGAAAAAAAAAATAAATTCACTTTCTGGGAACCAGCACCTTTCCGCGGTGCCCAGACTGAAGCCCCAGGCTCAGGATGGGGCAGCATCTCCTGTGCGTTACCTGCAGCGTGCTTATAGCTACAATAAAAATCTATTGGAAGAAAATAAAGTATTTTTCACCTCCAAGGGGAATTGAAGGCACTGGAGTTACGGTGATTCATCACGCCGGTTCCCAGCTGCGCACCGGCAGCCAGACACAAGAAAGAGCAACGTTTGGGAGGACGTGGGAACTGACTCGGCCCAATTCCTCACTCCGCATGTGAGGACCCTGGAGCGCTCGATGAGCGCTTCTGCAAGAAGGCCAAAACCTAATTGAACCTCTTGCCTCGGCAGTGCGAAAGCAGAGCTTGCCCCTGGGGTGGAGGGGAGCAGGCACCGGCACGGCTAATAACGCACCACCGCTCCCAGGGCTGCCTTCCATTAAAAAAATGCAGTCAGCTGATTTAGGAGAGTAACAAAATGTCCCCTTTGCAATCAAGCCATCGGCTTTTATCTCTCTTGTAGGAACAGGCTGCCTTCAAGAGTGAGGAAGTGGTGTTTTAGAACGTCTAATAAAGCAGTTTAAAATGAAACTCCGCGGAACAATAGCCTTAGCTGAGAACTGGCATTTGAACAGAAAGCCGGGCCGGGGAGCTGTGCTACAATTTATTTCCTCTCGTTTCATTTCATAAGAGGGAAGCAAAACAAAGCAGACACCTGAGGCATCTCCAGCTGGCGCTGGAGATTTAGCAAATGCTGCCATCGCGCGGGGAAGCCTTTGCTCAGCCCCGGAGAAGAGGTGGGTTTGGGGGAGCCCCCAGGGGAGCAGGGGGGGCAAGGATGAGCCCTGGGATGCTTGGTGGCGGGTGAGCAAAGGAGCCTTCTCCATCCTCTGCCAAATTCTGCGGGGATAACGCGGGTACCCGCACCTAAGCCGGGTATCAGCTGGCAGCTCCTTATCTCCAGCACAAATGGACTTAGCTTTACATGACCACGATGTCGGGAGGCTGCTGGAGCTTCTGCCAGCACGAAGCAGACGCCGTGGCTGCGGTAACGCTGGGCCTTCGGCAGCCGGCGGTTCTCCCAGTCTCCCAGCCTGTTCCTATGGAAACAGGTTGGGAGTCTGCCCAATTTTCCATAAAGAAGGAGAACAGAGAATGAACTCGTATCGATTAAGTGGCTATTTGTTGCATTTAGGGTGTTGCAATCCAAGAGGATATATGGCCTCATAACGCCAGCTATGGATTATTTCATGGGCAGGGTATATCATGTCGACGCAGTGGAAAGCAGCGTTGTAACCTTCCCCTTCTGCCTTAACAGCAGCCAAGATGAATCACATTTACCGAGGCTGGGTTAAAGCTTCAGAGTGATCACAAGCAATTAAAAGAA
>VZTL01076805.1:18741-29271 GCA_013400535.1 Scopus umbretta | reverse complement strand
GTCCCAGGTGGCCCTGACCAGCGATGCCTTCAGGAGAGGGTACCCGCGGCCTCAGCGTCGGGCTCTTCGCGCCTGCTCTGGCTCGTCCTCGCCTGGGTTTGAGGGGATGTTGGTTCTGCGTCGGTTTGCGATGGGGCGCAGATCCCATCTCGTGTGGCAAGTTACGGCTGGTGCTGCAGCTCCAGGCAAGGAGCAGCAGAGCCTGGGAAGCCCCCAGTGCCGACGGTGAATGGGGTTGTTGTCCAGGATTTTCCAGAGGGTCGACTTGCAGGCATTGTCCGAGCCTGGGTTAGAAGTGCTTGCTTGGCCTCTGCCCCTGCGTGGGTGCTGTTGGGTCGCCCACGCCTGATTCTTCTCCAGCAGCGCTTCTGGTCCAGAGCTGGCGAGGCAAGAGGCCCACGGGGCAGCGTGAAATGCCCTCGGTGTCCTGCCTTAACCGCTTTCCCACCCCCAAAAGGTGCTGGCAACCAAAGGTGTGCCCAAAATGTCACCACCCTCTGTATTCCACCCCGCTCCCTTGTGCTGGGGGGAAGCGGCACAGAGCTGAGCCCGATCAGAACGGCTGGAGCAGGGGTTTGTTTTGCCCTTGGCCCTGGGATTGGCCTGGAGAGTGGATGCGGGCTGTTCTGCAGATCTCTGTGGGCTGGAGAGATCCGTTTGCGGGTTACATGGGGCTGCAGCTCCCTGTCCCGCTTGGCTCGCTGCTCTGTTCCCCGCCAGCTGCGTTGGTGTGATGGAGGCAGTCGCGGCAGCTCACATGCCACCTTCTCCTTCTCTCCAGGAATCTTATCCAGCTGTTCCCCCGATATGGTCTGTGGAGTCGGACGATCCGAACCTGGCAGCTATCCTGGAGAGGCTGGTGGAAGTCAGGAAAGGAAATACGCTGGTGAGTGGGGGTTGCCTGGGGAGCGGGGAGGGGTGGCGAGAGGCTGGCTGCTTTGGGGGGGAAAAATCCCTGCTGTGTGCCTCCAACCGCCCGAGGCAGGGGGTGCGTCTGGTCTCCTAAGGGTTCAGGAAATTTGGCATGAGCAGCTCTGACTTCTCTTGAGTTTGATGCTGGGGTGTGATTCTCCCCCTGTGTCCGCTGCCGCTTGGAGCGGGAAGGAGCGGCCTCTGGGCCTTCGCTCGCTTGTTTGCGAGGGAAAGCGTTGCGGTGCTGAGGAGGGTTGAGGCTTAGCTTGGCGAGTGGGGGTCTGCGCTCCTCTGACGCTTGTCTGGTCTCTGGATAGCTTTTACAGCACCTGAAGCGAATAATTTCTGACCTGTGCAAACTCTACAACCTCCCCCAACATCCAGATGTTGAAATGCTGGACCAGCCTCTGCCGGCAGAACAGGTAAGTGATTCGGGAGGAGACTGTCTAGGCTCATAAAACGATTTCTTTGGGATTTCACTTTAGAGGCTGAGGCTTCCTAAGCCCCGAAGGAGGAACGCAGCAGGTGAGGTGTTGATCTCCTCTCCCTGGGCTGGATTCCTGTCCTGGGTGATGCCAGCCTGCTCTGTTGGGCCTCGGTGCTGTTTAGCTGCTCCGGCGTAGGTTCCTGTAAAGCTTCTTGGCTTCACTCTGCTTTTAACTTGGTTCTGCTTGTAAATCCCTGTTTAACCTTGCCTCAGAAGCATCTGGGAAGGCAGGAGAGCGTTGCCGCAGGAAGCTGGTGGTGCAATCTTCGTCTCTGTCCTTTTGTCCCCTCAGAGCACGCAGGAAGAGGTATCCTCTGAAGAGGAAGATGAAGAGATGCCAGAGGTAAGTGCTGCCTCGCTGTATGAAGAAGTACACTGGAGAGCTGAGCACAGGGAGATGCCCGCTGAAAGGTGCGAGGGCACAGGGATCGTGGCTGGGAGGAGCTCGTGGAGTCCAGACAGGGAAGAGCCCGCTGTTTGCCTCAAAGGCTAGACTGTTCTCAGTGATTTGCTGCTGGGGACCCAGGTCCTGAGCCACGCGTGGGAGCGATGTGTTCGCAAACCGCAGGGAACCGCAGCAGCCGAGAGGCGTAGCCACGGCCTCCAAAGGCGTGCAGACGAGCTGAGAGTGGAGCCCCTTGGACGGTTTCTCTCTCGGCTCGCGCTGCTGTGCTCTAGAGCCTGAGATTTACTTGTGAGCGATGGGATTTCCGGGTTGCCGCTGCTGGCGGGGAAATCACACCGTGAAAATGGGACTCCCGCAGGGAGGATTAGGTAGGATGGCTGAGTGCGTGAGCGAGCTAATTGGCAGGAGCGGCGGAGGCAGCCATACTTCACTGTAGGCTGAGAATATCATGCTGCAAAACCCACAGGCTTCGGTTGTTTGGTTTGCGGTTTAGAGATCTCTAGAAGTGGGTGGAATAATCTTGAATCTCCATGGTGATGTTTCGCGGTGCCTCGCACGCTTCTCCTGGGGTGTGAGAGGCACAGGCTCCGAGTCAGCAGCACCGCAGAACCTGGGGGCAGGTCACTTAGCAGCAGCACGCCTAGCAGTTGTTGGGGTTTTAGCAAAGTTAATAGCTTGCTAAATCAAGGCCGGCCTTTGCCAGGGTCCCCGGAGAAAATGAGGAGGCTTAAACTGGTACCAGTGTAACCTCGCATATCTGCAGACTTGCTGCTTCGTGGCAAATTTGTGATGTGTGAGTCCTCGCGCTCCTGTGGGCTGGAAGAGAAATCCTCGGGAACTGAGCGTTCCCCCTCAGGCTTTCTGCTAACGCTGTGCATCGTCGTGCAGGGACAGCGCGCTCGCTTAAAGGAAAGGTTTCCTGCTGAGCGGTTGGATTTGTTGGGTTGTCAGAAGAGCAGAGCTGTGCCCTGGTGCAGAGATGCGTTATGCAGGTTAATCCACTTGAGGGATTTTCTAGGAGGATCTAGTCTCCTATGTGACAGTCTAAAAATGTCAAAGCCCTTCCAAAAATGCTGCTCATCCAGAATAGCAGCAGCTAGCCTGGAGAAGCCGAAGTAAACACTTGTTCAGAGAATTTAATACCAGTGCTGGAGCTGTGTGTACACACAGCCATTTGCAGGCAGCTTCCAGGTAGCTGAACCCTGCGTGCTGACGCCATGCAGTAGCCACTGTGCATGGGGAAAGATCTCTGCGGTGGCCCCTGATTACTGGCGCTGGTTTTTACTGGTTATTAACGTCGGGGTCTTGCACACGTCAGCCCGACAAGCATTGCTGTGGAAAGGGATGAGGGGCAGAGCCCCTGCCGGGATTAGGGAGAGCGTCAGGGGCGTGCCGTGTGGCAGAGAGCTGAGCTGATCTACAAAGAGCCTCCAGACACGCTGTGAAACTTCACATCTCTTTGAGGGGAAAACATCCCGTGCCACTGGATTTTGTTTGTGAGGGTCTCCTCTTCTTGTGCCGCCGGCCACCTGTGTTCCCGTTGGGTTTTTGCTCGTGAAGGGGGAGCAACGCGACGCAGCAGCTCCGCGCCGAGTGTCTGCGCTTTGTTCCAGCCGTCCAGAAACGCGGGACGGGGCTGCTTGAGCCATGTGCATGCCGAGATGCAAGTGCCTTTCCGTTACGTGGGGCTCGTTGGGGAGCATGCGTAAGATTAATGGCTAATTATAAACAGGCGTGAGACTTGGCAGGGAAGAATCCAGCGAACAAAGAGCTTCTGTGAGCCCAGTTTAATTCTGGAAAGGGAAGTGTGCCACTCTGCCTGCTGGCTTTGCTACGGGAGGGTGGCGGGGGCCCAGTGCCTGAAACTTCTTCACTGAGCATGCCCAGGCCTTGTGTCTTACACCTTGTTTGTGCCTTGGATCCGGGCTTGGGAATTCTGGGGAGGGAGAGTTGCACCGAGAATCCTTTCTGGTTCAGGGCAGCTTCCGTCTGCAGCACTCGGAGCAGGGAGGAGCGAAGGCGTGTCTCCTACTAGCTCTCCTCTCCCCTTCCCAGGACACCGAGGACTTGGACCACTATGAGATGAAAGAGGAAGAGCCAGCAGATGGGAAGAAGACAGAGGATGAAGGCATTGGGAAGGAAAACCTGGCCATTTTAGAGAAAATAAAAAAGAACCAGAGGCAAGATTACTTAAATGTACGTGTCGCCTGGCGGGCGGGCGGGTTGGGGAAGCAGAGGGGCCCAAGGGTGCTGGAGGCACCTGCTAGCCCTGAGCCAAGGGGCCATCTCTGGCCAAAGGTACAGCAGTGGCGCTCGGGGGCTGGCGTGGCTGACGCAGAGAAGTCTGCGAACTGCCTCTGCGGCTCAGGGAAGTCAGTGTGGGCCTCGAGCGCCCTTGAGGCATCGGTGCTACCTGGGGCAGCCTTCCTGCAGTGAGATCTGGGGTTCCCCTCTGCTCCCGGGAGCTGCACCTCGCTTTGGCCGTGGAGGTGGCTGGTGGGTTGTGCTTTTATACTCCGGGCCTGAGATTTGTGCGCAGTTGAGAGGGTACGGAGGTGTTTGCTGCTGCAGCTGCGCCGCTCGGCGTGGCACCTCTGGGGCGAGGGAGGTTGCTGTAGGGGGAAAGGGGAAGACCGAGAGGTGGGGGACACGGTGAGGTCTAGTTTAGAGGCTGAACGGGAGGTCCAGCTTGGGCGTTGGCCTTGTAGACCAACAGCCACGGTGGGTGCAGTGGAACGATGCAACTTCCCTCTTCCCAAATTCCTTGTAGGGTGCAGTGTCTGGGTCTGTGCAGGCCACCGACCGGCTAATGAAGGAGCTCAGGGATATTTACCGATCACCAAGTTTCAAGGGCGGTAAGTACTGCGGGGAGCTCAAGGGAGGCGGCTGCTTCTCCGCTGTTCGTGCCGGGGTTTTTCCTCGTTCTTCCGGGTGGCACCTAATGGGCCTTAGAGCTGTTCTGCTCTGCTCAGCTGGGGAGAGGCCCTCCTGCCTTCGGTGGCTGTGGCTGTCAAGAGCGAGCAAAAGTGCCTTACCGCCTCTGTTGCCTGCCAGTGCTGGAGGAAGTGAGGAGCATGCTGTGGGTGGGAGGATTCTCTGGCTTTGAGGGTGGTGGTGCTTCTCCCGCTTTCCTGAGTCCAAGGATTCGGGAAAGAGCAGTTGTAGGAAAACTACCGCCCTCAGGGTGGTCCTTCGGGATAAGTGCTGATTTTCGGTGGGGGGGGGGGTCTGTGCCAGGCTGAGGTTGTGCTCCAGGGCCAAGGGAATTTGAAATCTGCATGGTGGCTCGACCCCCTCTTCGGTCGCCCTCTGTAGCGACACACCTCTTCTCTGCCTTGCAGGATACTATGCAGTTGAACTAGTGAACGACAGCCTGTACGATTGGAACGTCAAACTCCTGAAGTAGGTGGCATAGCTTGGTGCAACTGTGGTGGATCTTGGTGGTGGGACCAAAACGTCCCCGTGAGCCAGAGGGGAAGTGAGCAGGGCAGGGGAGCACCTGGCAGACCTTGGGTTAGCCTCTCGGGCAGCTTGCTTGCTGTCTCCACATCAGAAAGGAGATGACATCTCCAGAGAAAAATGAGATAATCTGAGGGCTCTGCAAGTCTGTCTGCTGTTCCTAGAGTCCTGGAAGAGGTGCATCAGACAAAACCCCGAGCTTTCACACCCTCCAGACACCAGTGCTGCCTTTTCCTTGGGCCAGGCAGTCTTTATTTTTAAGCTGGCAGCAGGCAAAAAGGGTGTGATGGTCTTCTCTGCAAACCGGGAGCAGAATGCTGACAGCCCATGCTGTCACTGCCCTCTGGGTGAGAACCTGAGGGCCCACGAGGCAGCCAGGTTGTGCAGGTACAGTAGCTCTGGGGTTCGGTGGCAGTGAGCGCGGCTGACTTGAGGTGCACGACCTTGACTCTGACCCTTGGGGGTTTTCCTTTGGCAGGGTTGACGAGGATAGCGCTTTGCACAATGACCTCCAGATCCTCAAAGAGAAAGAAGGAACCGATTTCATCCTCCTAAACTTCTCCTTTAAAGTAAGGCTTTCCCGTACCTCTCCCTCCTTGACGTACACCTGCCTCAGTGCCTCGTCAGAGAAGACGTTTCTCAACAGCTTTGTTTCCCATCTCTTGTTCCAGGATAACTTTCCTTTTGATCCACCGTTTGTGAGGGTTGTGTCCCCGGTGCTGTCGGGGGGGTAAGTAACCGTTTGCCTGTCTCTGCTCACGGAGGTCTCCAGCACTGCTTCCTGCAGCAGTTTTCACTAAGAGTTTACCCAGCGCCGTGCAGCCCTGTAACCCCCCTGATAGGAATTTGCAGTAGCTTTCATGGGAAACATGGACAGGGATGGTGGAATTTTTCTTTTTTTGGTGTATTTCCCCATCTGAGATCTACTCTGAGAAAACAGTTCATCTCTGGAGCAGCGGGTGGGTGCGGCTGTGTCCGTCTCTGACGTAACTTTGCCCGGTTCTTTCCCCAAGGTATGTTCTGGGTGGCGGTGCCATCTGCATGGAGCTACTTACAAAGCAGGTGGGTACTGGCCGGTACGGGGACTTGGGTAGCTGTCTGCCCTGCTTTGTATTCCTGCCTGCTCGGGGCCTGCTGGCAGCTGAACCCTGCCTGTACCCCTGCCCGGCAGCGGCCTGGCGTGGCTTTGCGATGCCTGTGCCGGCCTCGGGAAGGCCCTTTCGTTGCTGTGGGGAAGCACAGCCCCTGCGTGGGGGTCCTGCCCGCGCTGGCCTCAGCGTGTTGCGCTCTGTCTGTCCCTCAGGGCTGGAGCAGCGCCTACTCCATCGAGTCAGTGATAATGCAGATCAGTGCAACTCTGGTGAAAGGGAAAGCGCGAGTCCAGTTTGGAGCCAATAAGGTAGGGACGGTCAGCGTAAGAGAACTTGAGGAGTGGGTGGGAGCGGGACGGAGGCGGATGAGCGGGAAACCGGCTCTGTGGCAGCGCGGCTCGCGTAGGGAAGGCGTGTGGGGTGGCTCGCACCGGGTTCTAGCTGGGCTGACGGTCGCCCTGGCTTCCCTTGCAGAATCAGTACAGCCTGACGAGAGCACAGCAGTCCTACAAGTCCCTGGTTCAGATCCACGAGAAGAATGGTAAGGGCTGAGGGAGAGGGCGAGCGTTTCCCCTTGCTAGTCCGGGCTCCCCGAGGCCCAGCATCCAGACGAGCTGCGTGAGACTCTCCTGCCCCGAGCGCAGAGGTCACCTGGAGTGAGCTGGCAGCCGGTGACGGCAGCCGCTGTCTGACGCGGCACACGTGGCTGCAGCATCCCTCTGCCCTTCCCCGCTGGTCAGCGCTGCGCTCCTGCGGCTATAGCCATTGTCCGGGTGGCGCTGGGAAGTAACCCGGAGAGAAAGCCTCCCGGTAATCTGGGAGACGTGGCCCTTTGGAAGTGGAACTTGGTGTGCTTGCGCTGCCGCTTTCAGCAGCTTTTCCAGCTGTGCGTTTCCAGGCATAGGTTTGCGTTCCCTGTGCCGCTTTGTCCCTCATGGATCTCTCTCCTTGTTTCAGGCTGGTACACACCGCCCAAGGAGGACGGCTAGCACGGATGCTGCAGGACCAATCTGATTATCTTCTGGATGCTCTACTTGGATCTTAACGATGCCTCTTGGCTTTCCCCCAGGATGTAATAGCTCTGCCTGTTGCAGGACAATAATGGCTGTTAAAAACTCTAAATAAAACTGTTAAAGCAGTTGGACTGACCTAAAACACTTGCTGGACCCTTGCTAGCAGGCATTCTTGTTAAAACAAACTTTTGAGCCTCTTGTATCGCTGGAAACTTTCGACTCTACTCCAGTCTAGAGCGTCCTCCTTACCTATGCTATGGATTTAATTTATTTTCTTATTTCATGTACACTGCTTTTTTTTGTTACAGTGTATGATGGATGTGTATGGAAAATGTTATCTTTGGAGAAAAATTACAGTTTGTTAATTTGAAGATGCTGGTCTGACTAATTTCCCCCCCCCCTCCTGTAAGCTGCTGCTGGGTGGATCGTATCCGCGCTGGCAGCGGCAGGGAGCAAACCCCTTTGCGGCTGCCGTGCCGCGCTGCATCTTCAGCCCTGGTCCTGTGGCGGGGCGGTGGATGGAGCCGGGGGCCCACGCTGGAGCTGCAGGCACAGGAACGGCCCAGGCCTCCTGGTGTCGGCTGCGAAGCCCCTGGACAAGCCATGCGCGAAGGTCTGGAACAGCTGCCTTGGAAGAAGAAAATGCTTTAATTTTAATTATTTTTTTTTTGGCAATAAGGGGGCAGGGCTTCCATCTTGGCCCCTAGACCAAGAACAGACTTTTCTCTTTACAAACTGCCAACTTACACCTCTGGAAGCGGAGAGGGGAAGATCTGTGAGGCTTTCCTGTGTCCTGCTGTGCATAAGGGGTTTGTAGGCGCACCCCAGGGCTGCCAGCTCTCACCCCAAATTTCTCCGTGTCCCGTCTTGCCAAGCAGTAACGGATGAGCAGAGGCTCGGCTGTGACACGCCCGGAGCTGTACCCCTGTGCCCCGTCTCTCCCCGCTAACCACACGTGGAGGGGGAAAGCGGCCGAGCCTCTCGGACTTGTCATTGCTGCGCTGCGGATGAAAGCTGCTGACTGAGGGGGAGCGTGGGCAGCGCTGGGTGCGATCGCGGCTCCCATCCCTGCCCGGCACTTGCTCCTGCAGCATGTGGCCCCGTTCTGTAGGGTTTTATTTTATTTTTCCTCCTCAAGCCCTCATTCCTGCTCAGCTCGGTGCTGCAGGGCTGAGCCCCAGCCCTTGGTGGAAGGCGTTGCTGCAGTCGTGCCCTGTTGCTTCAGTCCCCGTTCCTTGCTCAAATCTCCCCTCCTCTGTCCTGAGGCTGCTGGAAGGAGATTTGGGTGTTGGAGCTCCAACTTCTGGTGCTGTGTCCTCGGCTGGAGGGCATGGCTGATTCATTCCTGTCAAAGCTGGACCATCAGTATTAATTCACTGTGTTTCAATAAAAGTTATTAGAAAATCAAAGGGCCTCAGAAGAAGTCCATTATCTCCTCCAGCAGCTGTTGCCCTGCTCCGGCCTTGGAATCGAAAGATGCTGTAGGAGAGGGATTACTGATGGCTGCTCCGCGGTGACTATTTTTAAGTGCTTTGCCGAAGGAGGGGAGGGTTTGCGACGCTGAGCAGCTCGGCTGTGCCCTCTGCTCTGCCCGTCCACCCCGGACCAGCACCCAGCAGGCTCCTGGTGCTGGTGGGGACGGAGGCAGGCACACTCCGCTCCCCTCTTTAGCTCAATTAGCACCAAGGAGCCTGCTGGGGTTAAGTCGGTTTAACGAAGGTTTAAAAATCTCATGGCATTGCTATTTGGTGAGGTGGGGGCTGCGCCCACCGACCCCAGGGATAGCGTTGGGTTTGGATACGCTGAGTTGGTTGGGAGAGCTCATGGCACGCGCGCTCCCCAATCCTGGTGGCTTTCCAGGCCGGGATGAGAGGGAGAGTTAAACGCGGCCCTGCAGGAGCCTGTGCCGCTTGGATGCTGACCTGGCGGGCGTTGAGGCTGGAAGCGCAGCAGGAACAGCGCGAGCTGGCGTCTGGCAGGCGTCTGCCTGTCCCGTCTGTTCTCACCCGCCCGAGCGTCGGGATCCGTCCTGCTCCGAGACGGGCTCGGCGCTCGTCACCACCACGCTGGCTCGGCTCTTGTTTTGGCTTCTCAGGGAAGCAGGCGCGCCGTGCCATCTGTCACCGCTGCCGGAGACGCTCCCACAGCCTTCCCCTGCGGGAGTTGGCAAGGGACAGGGAGAGACTTCCCAAAGGAGATGTGTGGATGGTGCGCCGTGGGGAATGCTGCCGTGGCACAAAGCTATCGAGACGGTGCTGCCTGCGTGTCTGTCCTGCTGTTGAGACCCCTGGAGAGATTAACGGAGGTTTTAAATCTGCCAAGGAAAGAAAACGAACCAGCACCTTTCACATTCAGCTAGCACCCAAGGTTACTGGTGGAGGCACTGAATTTTCCTTGGCCTCGAGAAGGCAATGCTGAAGCTGCCCAAAATCCCACCGCTAGTTTGGGCGCCAGCCTAGCAGTGGCGCCTCGCCACCGCGAGGTGCATCCTGCCCAGCAGCGTCGGCGAGGAAATTGCCACCACTTCCTACGGCGCTGCCGGCAACCCTGCACCGCTGCTCGAGGCCGCCCAGCGCCCCGGCACCTCCTTGCAGCCGGGCAGGGGGGCATGGTGCTGGGAACCAGCCGTCCCTGCTGGGTCGGGGTCCTTTCTCCCAGTGCCCCCTCACAGCAGCAGGACCTGCCGCCGTGGGTCGGAGCTGGCTGGTCCTTGGGGACATTCTCCAGCCCCTGCAAATGGGAGGAGCCCGTGTCCTGCCCCGAACCACGGCAACCTCATCCTGGGGGAGCATCTTTACCTGCAAAACCCCGTCCCCATCTCCTGTTGTGCTGTTGCAAACGGGTCGGTAAGGGCCCCCCAACACCACACAGCCCAGCTGCCAGCCCGGCAGGAAGCCAAATCGCTGGGCTCAGCTGGGGTTTTCCGGCAAGGTCTCGGTACAACCAGCAGAAGTAGGTCTTCGCTGGTGTGGTGTGAACCACAGCCGCAGCGGGCAGCGAGCGCAGCGGGGCCACGTGCTCGCCCCGTCGGGCTGCGTGCGGGGTCTGTGCCCGGTGGTCCGTACGCGGGGCCTGTGCACCGGTTCCATGCGCAGACGGGGCCGTGGGTCTGCGCACGGGGGCTCTGGGGGTGGGGGTGTCTGCGTGGGGTCCACGCACAGG
>VZTL01076805.1:0-10096 GCA_013400535.1 Scopus umbretta | reverse complement strand
AAATAACCCACAAACTCCCCCAAAAATAGACTCCGGCCCACGCCAGAGCCCGTCCTGAACAGTTTCCTCTTTGGTATCAAGGAGAGAGCGGCCCCGGGACCCCGGGACCCCCCGGAGCCCCTCTGGCGGGGAGGGCACGATGCCCACCCGCACCCCCGGGAGAGGGTCCGGTCCCCCGGGAGCTGGGGAGGAGGAGGAGGAAGAGCAGGAGGGAGGAAGCAGAGGCCGAGGGTTGTGCAAGACCCCAGCGTGGGAGTGAATCACGGCGGCCTGCAAACACCCCTGCTTCCCGCAGAAAGCAGGAAGGAGCCAGGGAACGCTTCCCCTTTCCCACCCGGCACCCCGTCCCGGCGCACCCCAAGGCGGGGGGCCGGAGGACGGCGACACCCCTCACCCCCCGGCACCAGCGCCCGGCGCCCCGCGCTCTCTCCGTAACCAGCCGTGCCAACACTGAGAGAAACAAGTCGCTCTGTAAACTTGGAGGGGTTTTCCTTCCTTTTTTTTTTCTGTTGTGTTTTTTTTGTTGTGTTTTTTTTTTGTTTTGGTTTTGGGTTTTTTGTTTTGTTTTGTTTTGTTTTTTTTTCTTTTTTTATATAAAAAGAAGACACGTGGGTGAGGGGGGCGGGAGAGGGCAGGGCACTGTCACAGCCCCCCCGGACCCCCGCGCTTGCCCGCAGCGGTGGCTCTGGCATGATACATTCGCGTGTGATGGGGTATTTGCACTCTGTGGAGGTGAATACTGACAGAGGAGCGGCCCGGGGGGCCTGATGGGGACAGCGTCCGTCCGTCCGTCCACCCCGAGGACGGGGAAGAGTATTTTTTTGGTTACACTGTGACAGTCCAGACTCCTCCAAACCTCAGCATCTGGGCCCACATGGCCTCTGCTCCCCCCATAGGACCCCCCCCCAGGTCACAGCGAGAGAATGTGGTAAGGGGAGTCCCCAGCTGCACGGGAGGGGACGCGACCCCCCCGCAGCCTCACACCTTGAACATCTTGTCGGCCGTGCCGCTGGGGCTGCCGGCGGTGCTGCCGTCGCTTCCCTTCTTCTTGCGCAAGGTCTCGATCCAGCCGGCGCTGGGGCGGGTGGCGAAACTGGAGAGCGCCAGGGAGCTGAGCCGCATGTTCTTGCCCGACATGATGAGCTCCCCGAAACCCTCCTGGTGGGAGAAGGCGTAGCCGGAGCGGCGCGAGCCCACGCGTCCCACGCGCCGCATGCACCGGTGCTGGGTCTTCTGCTTCTTCCGTACCAGCTGAGTATAGCGGACCTGGGGACACCGCCGGGAGACAGGGTCAGGGACCCGCAGAACCACCTACCCCCAGGGGACAGGATGCCCTGTCCGGCCCCCATGGCCAAGCGCTCCCACCGTGTCCGAGAGCTCGGGTTTCAGGTCCAGCTTGAGGAAGCGAAAGGCCACGACGGGCATGATGCAGACCACGGTGGTGAGGGCGATGGTCAGCCAGACCGTGGGCTGGGCCAGCGTGTTCTGTGCGTTACCTGGTGGGGGGAAACACGAGTCCAGCCAGGGCTCGGCTGGGGCAGCACTTTGCTGGGGTGAGGTGCATTGCTCAGCTCCCCTGGGACTCACCCACGAAGCGGAACTGGTTGGGGAACATCTGGAAAAGGCCATCGCTGTGCATGGCAAAGAGGATGGCGAAGTAAGCAGCTAGGCTGCCCCAGATGAAGAAGTGGTTGATGGCCGTCCAGAAGCCTGTATCCAGCCCGATCTGGTAGAGAGGGGAAGGAGGAATACTGTGTTCAGTTTTGGGCCCCTTGCTACAAGGAGGACATTGAGGTCCTGGAGCGTGTCCAGAGAAGAACAACGAAGCTGGTGAAGGGCCTGGAGAACAAGTCTTAGGAGGAGCAGCTGAGGGAACTGGGACTCTTCAGTCTAGAAAAGGAGGCTGAGGGGACACCTTATTGATCTCTACACAACTTCCTGAAAGAAGGCTGTAGTGAGGTGGGTGTTGGTTTCTTCTCCCAAGTAACTAGCAAATAGGACGAGAGGGAATGGCCTCCAGTTGTGCCAGGGGAGGTTTAGATTGGATATTAGGGAAAATTTCTTTCCTGAAAGAGTGGTGAAGCATCGGCACAGGCTGCCCAGGGAGGTGGTGGAGTCCCCATCCCTGGAGGTGTTCAAAAAACGTGTGGATGTGGCACTTGGGGACATGGTTCAGTGGGCATGGAGGTGTTGGGTTGATGGTTGGACTAGATGATCTCCGAGGTCTTTTCCAACCTTAACGATTCTATGAGGAGGCAGGGCTCAGGGGACAGCCGCGGTGCTCAGAGCACGGCTGCAGGGCAGGACAGGACCCAAACCTTCACCTGCCCTTTGTGCTACAGGCGAGGGGCTGGGGCCGAGCAGCCGTGTCCCTACCTGCACGCTGACGACAATCACCAGGGAGGTGGCGACGGTGACGGCGAAGGACTGGTAGTCAGCCAGCTGGGCACCATCGTCGCGAGTGGCGTCAGCGAAGACGCCGTAGGGGATGAAGAACATGAGGACAGAGGTGTAGATGCCCTGGGCAATGCAGATGAAGAACTCTCGTTTGTTGAAGAGCAGGTTCAGCTGCCCGGGCTCGTAGAGCTTGGGGTACTCCATGCTTCGCTGCTCCGGCACGTCCTGGGGGCACAAGACACTCTGGCCACCTCCCTCCAGCCCTGGGCAGGCACAGCCTGCTGGGGCAGGGCCAGCTTCCACCACCGCCCGCGGAGGGACAAGGACAGCCCAGCCCGGGCACCCGGGCAGCCCTTCCTCCCACAGGGTGGGCCATGCAGGGGAGCCGGGCCAGCTCCTCGTGCACCCAGGGACCCCCCTCATAGCCCCCCGCCGTACCTGGTCGAAGACGCCCATGGCGAGCACTGGCAGCGATGTGTAGACGATGTTGTACAGTGTGATGAAGTACTGGTCGTACACAGTCTGTGTGGAATGGAGCGCTCAGGGGGATACGAGGCCTGCCCGCACCATGCCCCAGACGGCCCCTGTGTCCCCATGCCCACAGCTGCAGGGACAGGAGAGCTGCCGCCAGCCCCCCGTGGGTGCCCACCCCGAGCGGCGCGGGGTGCTGCTGCCACCACGTGGCAGCCCTGGCCACACGGGCCCCTTGCACCCACCACAGGCTGCCACGCTCCGGAGGGATCCCAGGCTGTGCCTGCTGGCGCAGAATGAGGCCCCACAAGAAGCCCAGAGCATGCTTCTGAACAGAGGGGTCCTGCAGGCAAACCCTCCCCAACTCGGAGCATGAGGAGCCAGCAACGCACCGCACCTGTGCCGAGAAGCCGCAGAAGAAGCCAAACCAGAAGTGGACCATGGTGAAGGCAAAGTTCTTGTAGAAGAAGTAGCAGAGGAACTTGCACATGCGTAGGTAGGACCAGCGTCCATGCACCAGGAGCAGGCGCTGCAGGAACTTGAACTGTGAGAAGGAGTAGTCGGAGGCCAGCACCGCCTGGATGCCCTCCTGCCCGCTGATCCCCACCCCAATGTGGGCGGCTGTGGAGGGAAGAGACACGTGGAGAGAGGAGCGCTCTGCCAGGAGCACAGGGGAGCAGGGGTGGCACCCCCCAGCGGGACTGTGCTCCTGCAGGCCACAGAGAGGCGAGGACAGAGGCTGCCACAGGCACTGGGATGGTGCGAGGGGGGACCTGTCCCTCCTGCGGCCCCCCCAGACCCCAGGACTTACTCTTGATCATGCTGACATCATTGGCCCCGTCCCCGATGGCCAGGGTCACAGCTTTCTTGTACTTCTTCACCAGCTCCACCACCTGGGCTTTCTGCAAGGGCGTGACACGGCAGCAAATGACAGCCTTGCAGGCACACGCCGTCTCCAGGAACTCCACCTCCATGTCAGCCTCCAGTGCGTGTGCCTGCGAGGAGAGCAGGGGGACAGTGTGGGGCATGGCCCACAGCCAGGCAGTGCCCCGTTCAGCCTGGTGCTCCAAGGTCCCTACCAGGCTGTGCCCGTTGATGACCAGGGCATATTCGCCCGCAATGGCTTCCAGCACGGAGGTGAGCTTGGAGGAAGAGAGTTTCTCCTGGTAGGAGAAGCCGTTGCCCATGGAACGCGATGCATCCATCATCTTCTCCCGGGCTTTCCTGAAGAGAGGGGTCAGGGGGCCCCGATTCAGGGCACTTCTCCCATCTCCCCCATCTCCCCCGCACACAGCTGTGCCTCACGCTGGCGCTGAGCGTGTCCTCTGCCCGGCCCTGCCCCCTGCCCCTCACCTGAGCTCCTCTCGCACCTCCAGCACAGTGTGGCCCGTGACCACAAACACCTCCGTCATGTCATCCGTCAGCATCTTGCAAGAGTAGCCGATGTTCACAGCTGTTTCTGGGGATGGGAAACAAGGGGCTGAGCCAGGGTCAGCTCAGGGGGGAGTGTCTGTCCCACTGCCCCCCAGGGCAGGTGGGATCCAGCCCATGAATGTCTTCATCTCCGACCAGCCCAGACTCCCACCCCAGCAATGCCTCACCCTGCTTGTCCCCTGTCAGCACCCAAATCTTGATGTTAGCCAGCGTCAGGATGGCGATGGTTTCGGGGACCCCCTGCTGCAGTTTGTCCTCAATGGCTGTGGCTCCGAGCAGCTGGGGGGACCCAAACAGGCAGGAGGTCAGCAGGGGCTGCCCCCCAGCTGCCTCCCACCCCCTAGTGCCCCCAGCCCACGTACCATCATATCGTGCTCCACCTCATCGTAGAGCCGAGCCAGGCGATCCTCACGGGCCTCGGGGGCACTGCCGGCTCGGTGCAGCCGCTCAGACCAGTCCTCGTAGTAGCTCTCCTCCAGGTCTTTGTAGGCCAGCACCAGTGTCCGCAGCCCTTCGCCAGCATATTCCTGCAAGCAGCTGGAGCTGGGTGCACAGGCAGACCCCGACGGTGTCCCCAGACCCTGATTGCCCCCAGGACAGGGCATAAACCAGGCTCCCTGCTTCTGGGCAGCCCCTCCTCCCTTCCCAGCCCTGCCCACAGGACCCTGCCCCACTCACATTGAGGTGGTCAGTGGTGACATTGGTCAGGTCCTGGTTGATGGGGTGCAGGCGCTCCAGCAGGATGGTGTCAGCACCTTTGCAGTACAGCCGGATCTTGCCCTCGGGGCTACGGACTGCGGGGGAGCAGGGGACAAGCTGCCTGGCTCGGGTGCCCTGCGCAGGTTCCACTCCAACCCCCAGTCATGACTCCACGATATCTCCACAGTCACGTCACCATCTGTGTGGGGCTCGTCCCCAGCACGCCGCACTGAGCCTTCACACCCCAGCCCCACGTGGCCCTCCCAGCCCCACAGCCCCTGTGCCGTGCCCAGGACCTCACCGATGACGGACATGCGCTTGCGGATGTTGTTGAAGTCCAGGATGGCCAGCAGCTGGTAGGTGATGGCTCGACCCAGCTCGTGCAGCGTGATGGTCTTGGGCGTACGGGACCGGAACACAAAGCCAAAGTTTCTGGCAGCCGTGACCAGTGCTCCCTCGTCCGGGGACTGAGCCTTGTAATACAGCTCCCCTGGGGACAGCACAGGGGGTCAGAGCCAGCGCCACACCCCAAGCCATGCAGGGACAGGTCCTGCCCTCCGCGCCCACCTTCGCTCTTCTCCTCGGACATGACGGTGTGGCAGAGCGAGAGCAGGCGGAAGAACTCGTGCACATGGGGGTCTCCAAGCTTGACGGCTTCCAGCAGGCTGGGGTCCCAGAACTGGAACCGTGGGTCTGCCAGCGGGTTGAAGGAGAAGTCGACTGGCTCTGGCCTCTGGCAGGGGCAGAGATGGGGTTACCCCCCTGCGGCACATGGCACAGCCAGGCACCGGCCCTGCGGCACCCTTACCTCTCCCAGCTCCGCCTTGTGACCCAGCACATCCTGCACGTCACCTGTGAATGGGGGCATGGAGTTAACCGGGACAGGGACCCAACGCTGCTGCCCCACCAGCACCCACGTGCAGGGGGGCCAAGGGGCAGCGGCAGGCCCACAACGCTATGGCTGAGCCCCCTCGTCTCCCGGCTGCCCCAAGTGCCCTGAAGGATGTGCAGGAGGGGAGCTGGGGCACCCGCACCCCGCAGGCAGCCCCAGCCCGGCCCCGGTGCCCTGCGCTCACCGTAGCTGTGCCCGTTCACAGAGCACTTGCTGAAGACCATGATGTTCTGGGTGAGGGTGCCGGTCTTGTCCGAGAAGATGTACTCCACCTGCCCCAGCTCCTCGTTGAGGGTGGTGGTCCGGGCCTCGGCTGGCGTCCGGCGCTTGGCACAGTACATCTTCTTGTCCCAGTTGATGAAGTAGCTGTGCCCGAGACGGATCACCTCCACGCTGCAGGGGGGGACAGCCAGGCGTCACCAGGGCAGGGCAGCACGCTCTGCTGAGCCAGCGACGGACACACACACTCCCAGCCCAGACCCCCAAGCACCTGGGGCACCCCAGCACCCAGGGCCCCCACACTGCTTGCCGGCTCCCGCGCCCTTCCCCGGGGCTGGCCCGCACCCGCTCCTGCCGACAGTCACCGCCAAGCCGGGGCTGGGGACGCGGGGCCTGTCACCGAGGGGGCAGCGCACGGGGCTCCCCGGGCATCTCACACACCTACGTGCCCCGAACCCCCTCCCCGGCCCCCAGGGCAGACAGCAATGAGCTAGTGGGAGGGGTGGGGGCGACACGTTCTTACCTCGGGGCTAAGGGTGACAGAACCCATGCTGGGGAACGAAAAGAGAGAGAAATTAAAAGAGAGAGAGAAGGGGACAGTGCAGGAGCCTGGGAGCTGCAGGAGGGCAGAGCAAAATAACCAGCATGCAGCCAGGACGGGGAGAGACGAGCAGCCAGACAGACACAGCCAGGGGGCCCCGAGGGACCTGTGGGGTCTCAGGTCTTGGGGTATCCCCGAGGGCAGACATGGCCCATCACCAGGAGAGCAGCTCGCACCCACCCCGCGCACACAGCTCTGCCCCTGGGTCTCCATCCCCATCTCCCCTCCCCAGCGGGCACCCCTAATTCCTAGTGCCTGCTCCTCACACACCCCCAGCCCAGCCCCTCGGCCCCTGCCCTACCTCACGTAGAGCGAGATGGGCACCACAGTGTTGAGGATGATGATGTAGGACCAGAAGGAGAGGAAGCCGGAGAAGAAGGCACTGTGCACCCCCTCGTCCCAGGGCAGATAGATCTGGAAGCAGACGCCCACCTCGTGCTCCCAGATGGCGTTGCCAATGGCCAGGATCACCCCCATGCACACCAGGAACCCGAAGATCTGGGGACAGGATGGAACATCAGAGCCCCAACTGGACCATAGCCAGGGCTCCCTGGGATGTGCCTTCCACATACCCAGAGCACCAGCGTGTTCATCAGCCGATCAATGCTCGTCCGCTTGAACTTGGTCCGGCCGCTGTTCTGCATCAGTTTCGTGTCGGGCCCTGGGGAGAGGGAAGGGCGTCAGTGGGGTTTCTCCCTTCTGCGCAGTACAGCAGCGGCAGCTGTCCCAGCCCACCTGCAAAGATGACGAGGCCGAAGCACCACTCGGTGTTGCGCAGGACGCAGCCCCGCAGCAGCATGTTCTGGTTGCTCAGGGGGTACTTGTTCTCTTTCCAGTATAGCATTCCACCAAACTTGTCCAGCTTGTTGTTGGGGGGTTCACAGATCACCTCGCCTGTGCGCAAGGGACGGCTCAGCTGTAACGTGCCTTCTCCACATGGCCAGCTCCATCCCAGTGCTCCCAGAACCATCCCCAGCTCCCCAGAGATCCGCTTCAAGCCACGGGACCACAATGCCGTGTGGACGGTCCTGGTCTCTCCAGGGTGGACCCATGCCAGGTGATGGACGAGGAAACCCAGGGGCCGCCCCATGACAGAGGACCGGTCGCAGTCACTCACCATCAAACCGAGCCAGCTTGCTGGTGTCACCCAGCTCCGAGGTGACAGGGATGGCCTGCCGCACCTTCATATTGGTCTCTCTGTGGGCAAGGAGGCACCACGCGCAGGGTTAGCGACAGCATGGCAAGGAGGGCCTTTGCAGATGCTCCCCAGTTTCAGGTCCCCAGCAGCTCCTGCCCTGCCTGCAGCCCGTTCTCACTCCTACCTCTCACCTTCCCTTGCTACCCGAGGCAAGCAGGGGTTACCTACCCGTCCAGCTCCGCAGTCTCTATGTAGCACAACCCATGGGGTTCGCTGCTGGAGAGGAGGAGGAGGTCAGCCTGCCGGGAGAGACACGTGAAGGGTTGCACTGACACTGAGGCTCCCCTATGCCTTCCCCAGGGAAGCTCCTGGCCCTCAAGACACCAGGGGCCAGCGGAGTCTCTGGAGTCACGCATCCTTAGCAGGGCACTGCTGGCACCCTGGCCTGGACACCATCGCCTGAAGCACCCACATCAGCCAAATCCCTGGAGCTCAAACATGGCTCAAACACTACAACCTAAATGCAACTTCCAGGAGGGAAAGTCCCTGATATCTCCACCCCAGGAGGTGATGGAAGAGCACAAAAGCAGAGCAGGTGCAGCACCATGCCGTGCTGCTGTCCCTGTGCGCCACCCAGCTGGGACTGTCCTCATCTCGGGGCCACACTCACTGCCACAAACTGGTTGTTCTCCAACTTGATGATGTCTCCGACACGGACATTCATCCACTGCTCCTGCCGGAGGCTGCAGAGGGACAGCAGAGCAGAGTTAGGCCGGAGCTGGCAGCATTGCTTCTTTCCTGCCCCACTGCGCTCTGCCCATGCCACATCCCACAGGGCCCCGTGCCCACTTGCCGGCTGTCCCATCCCCGCGACACTCACACTCCGCCGATCAGCACCTGAGACTGCCGGTTGTTCACCTGGTTGTCGCTTTTATGGCGGAACTGGGTGCAGAGAGGAAGATACAGCGGCGTCAGCCCCTCTGGGGATGAGGTCCTGCGTCCCTCCCCTGGCAAACGCCACGGCCCTGGGCACCGCACAACTGCACCAGGGTCACAGCCCCCTGCCCAGCCGGCGGCCAGGCCAGGTAGAGGGACACATGGGGGACCACTCACATAGTCGTCGGTGGCATCTTTGACAGCTGTGATGGTTAAGACAAGAACCAAAGGCACAATGGTGGTGAACCAGGAGAGCGAAGAGATCTGCGGGATCAGCTGGGGACAGGGAGTGGGAGTTACAGGGGAGCAGGCCAGCCCCAGGCCCATGCTACCCCTGCTCGAGGGTGCCAAACCTGCCGCTTCCCAGGGGCAGGACGTACCCTGGGCCCTCCCGGCTGCCCAGCCAGGGACGGACAGCACGGGGGGGCCCCTGCCTGCCTCCCCGGGCCCCCCAGCACTCACCTGCAGGATGAGGAGGAAGAGGAAATAGGTGTTGGCCACTTCCTGGAACTGCTCGAAGAGGTTGACAGGCAGGAAGGTGACGATGTTGTACTTGGAGGTCTTGATACAGTTGCTCTGGGGACAGATGGGGGAAGAAGGGGGTTCATGAGTTGCCGAGGCCCCGTAGCCCCCCAGCATCGCGCTGGGTGCAGGGCTGCAGCTCACTGTGCCCCTCATTTGGGAGCTCTGGACAGCAGCCTGGACCCCCAGCTCCTGCCCCTGGCTCTAACTCCATGGCAGCTTCCTCAAAAAGCCGATTCCTCCGCCTCGGTCACCAGCCAGTTCCCAGGGACCGGTGGCAGCATCTGGGCAAGCAGCACCCAGCCCCCCCAAGGGTCACCCCATCCCAGACCCCTTGCTCAGCGCCCCCCGCAGCGAGGCTGAGGCAGGGCCTGGTCTCCAGCAGCCAGAAAAAACCTCCAGCGTGGAGGGGGAGGCCAAGGTGAGCGCTGCCTTGCCCCCAGCAGCTCTGGAAGCTCGTTAATTAGCCAGACACAGAACCGCATTGGGGGACCGCGCAGGGGTGCAGGCAGAGCTGGGGGGTTTCGGGCCCCGGCAGAGGATGGGGGGCTGCATCCCCTGCCATGGGAACGCGCCGTGCCCCCCTCCAGCCAGGCCGCCCTGGCCCCAGAGCTCCGTTGGCGTTAATGGCTCGTCAGCACAATTTTATCAGGGACAAACATCTATTTTTAGCCATAACACCCCCCTCCTCTGCTGACCCTGGAGGCCCCGGCCCCCCAAACCCGTCCGAGCCGCGGGACGAGGCCCCGAGGGATGTGGCTCAGTCACCCCACTCACCGCGTACTGG